>JAWRVZ010000085.1:745000-810000 GCA_037043235.1 Rhodeus uyekii
TCAATAAAAAATTGTATTACCTAGATTTATTGTGTGCTTTTATGTTGATGGATATAGTTTCCATGAACTAGTGAACATTGCATGGGAAATGCATATACAGTTCTTGAGAGGCCGCAATGAGGACTGGGATGTTTACCACAACTGCTGTTACGTACAAATTTCCAAACCACAAAAACCACATGCTGAGGAATCTCCTCTTTCTCTTCTTTTACACTTGAGAGCTGTAGGAGACTGATGGGCTGAAGCCGTTTCCCAGAATGCATCACCGCTTCCCACACACATATTTCATATGCTCTCAGCTTGATTTTCATTGTGGGTTGATCGATGGTACACGTGGGGGCCTGACTGTCTTACATCACTGTGCATCGTCAGCCCGATCGCTGAATCACATTAAACTCTGAGTGTAGGCATGAGCATGTCTTTCTGATGTCATTTGTTTGTATATAGTAGAGGAGGATTCAAATTTGACAGTGTTGCAACCAAACTGAAGCTTTCCCCTATATATTTACAGGCACACTATAAATCATCTCACTCGTATACACACACTTTCACCCAGAGTTCTTGTTCAACACCACAATACAAAGTGCATTTTCAATCCCAATAGAGCGGTGTAATGAAAAACACACGCCTTCCATGCCAGCTCAGAAGTCACGTGTTCAAAGACCACATGCTGACACAAACACACACAGCAAATCTGGTGCTATTTTCACCACATGATAAAAATAACTAAAATCTTAGGTGGTGCAGAAGATATGTGACATATGTTGTGGTATGAATGGCTGACTGAGTCTCATCAATACCAGTTCAATACACACAGCTGGCTTCATTTTAGGAAATCAATAGCGACAGCATCCATCCAGTCATATCAAATGTTTTTTTCATGGCTCCAGAGCACTTCAATATTTACAATTGATTGTAAGTGAGACAGAAAACGTGGCAGATTCTTTATTATATGCACCTTGCTAGTATTGTCTTGGACCCCTTTTGCTTTCAGAAATTGCTTAATTCTTTGTGGCAACAAGGTGCTGGAAACATTCCTAAAAGATGTTGGTCCATATTGCCATGATCGCATCATTTACTGCAGAGTTGTTGGCTGCTCATTCATGATGCAAGATGCAAATCTCCCTTTCCATCACATCCCAAAGGTGCTAATTGGCTTGAGATCTGGTGGCTGTGGAGGCCATTTGAGTATGGTCATTACCAGGTTCAAGAAACCAGTTTGAGATGATTTGAGCTTTGTGACATGGTGTGTTTTGCTTCTGGAAGTAGCCGTCAGAAGATGGATACATTATGGTCATAAAGGGATATGGCAATACTAAGGTAGGCTGTGGCATTAACGATGCTCATTTGGTACTAAGGGAACAAAAGTGTCCACCACATATCCACCAGGATGGATCAATGCTTTCATGTTGTTTAAGCCAAATTCTGACCCTTCCATCTGAATGTCACCATAGATATCAAGACACGTTAGACCAGGCAACGTTTTTACAGTCCATTTAAATTGTACACTCACTTTGCTTTTCTTAGCTGACAGGAGTGTCACCCGGTGTGTTCTTCTGCTGCTCTAGCCCATCTGATTCAAGGCTTGATGTGTTGTGTATTCAGAGACACTTTTCTGCACACCTCAGTTGTAACCAATCCTTATTTGTGTTACTCTTGCCTTTATATTAGTTCAAACCAATCTGGCCAATTCTTCCCCAACCTCTGGTATCAAAAAGGCATTTTCACCCACAGAACTGCCTCTCGCTTTGTTTTTTTTTGTTTTTTTGAGCAATTCTCTGTAAACCCTTGAGATAGTTGTGTGTGTGAAAATCCCAGTAGATCCCAGCAGTTTCTGAAATACTCAGACAAGCCTGTCTGGAACTAACAAGCATGGCACATTCAAAGTCATTTAAGTAAACTTTCTTCCCCATTCTGATGCTCAGTTTGAACTTCAGCAGATCATCTTGACCATGTCTAAATACCTAAATGCATTCAGCTGCAGCCATATGATTGACTGATTAGATATTAAATGGTTTATATATATCCAAGATCCCCAAAAAATCAAAAATCCAAACATACATGGCTCTGTGTGAAAATGTGATATCAAGTTTTTGCGATAACTTGTAGTTTTCTAAAATGCGGTGTTATACTTTCACAGCAGAAATAATGGGACAAACACCAGTTTCCCAGAAGTTCCCAGAAGTTCCAAAGCTTTTGAAATGCCTTTATAACCTTTTCCAGACAGATAGATCTCTATCTCTTTATTTCTCATTTGTTCTTGAATTACTGTGGATTGCTGCATGTCTAGCTTTTGAAGATGTTTTTGTCTACTTCACTTTGTCAGGAAGGTCCTATTTAAGTGATTTTCTTGGATTGAGAACAGGTGTGGCAGTAATCAGGCCTGGGTTGCCTAGAGAAATTGAACTCAGGTGTGATAATCCACAGTCAAGTTGTTTAACAGGTTGGGAAAACACTTTTTCACTCGGCTTTCACTTCACTAATCATAATATGTTATTTATAATTTTACATTTTTCAAGATTTAAATGTGTACATATTTCTCATATATATATTATTACAATTTGATATACATTTTATATAAAATTCTTCATATAAAAAGAGTTTATCTCTATAATCTGATCAATCACTACCATGTTTGTTTTTTTTGTTCAACCAATCACTTTCTTTAGACTCTTGTAATAACCCTTTTGTTGTCATATCCTATGACAACATCTTTCAGGAAGTGATGTCACTTTGGAGGGCCAAAACAGCACAAACATTAAGTATTAGTAATTTATTTTCATATGTTTTGCAGAATTGCAAAAACAGATGGTTGTTTCATTCCATCCTGTATAGAAACGGGTGTGACAAATTATGGTTTAAAAATATGAATTAATGACTTGCCTACACCCAGACTACTCACCAAACAAAGAGTCCTTGTGAAGTGAGGATGTGACAAACTGCTGTTATCATATTTAAATTCTTCTCTATTGCAGTTTGCTTCTGTGAATTATTGCTGCATAATGAGGTTCCCTCACCTTAACCGTGATTTCAGTTTCTAAAATAGTTTTGTCATACCGTACAAAGGTCACTTCAAGATCTCTCAATACACATATCACAAAAGAGACTCGTGCAAAACAACACTTTATGTAATATTCTGTTTCAAAGGCCTAAATCTGCATTCATGGCCATATGGTTAACTAATGAGCCGAGGCGCTCAAGTACAAAGATCGACTCATTTATTTGACCTCTCAGGATGAGCTATGTGTCAGAAAACACTCTTATTGGTGTTGGTTGTTTGTGGTAGTGTACCTTGTGCTTTCAGACAGAAATTTCATCAATATTCATAGGCACATTTAAGTAGATCTAGTTTGGATAGACACTGATATGTCTCACTGATATATCTCACTGTGGATTCTTTGGTAAATCAGATGCAATTTCAGCGCAGGCTTTGCAAACAGACATTTACGATATGGCCTTAAGGACAGTAATGCCACAACAAGTAACTACGTTAATTCTAAAGCCTGTGATTTCTGATTTGACATTCAGATGATCACATTGTTTCTCTTATGGGGAGGAAAATAATCATATGTTATAAACATCAAAGAGCATCGAAGAGCGCTCCCTTTACAAGGTTATACATGTTGGTTTCCTCTCCAGATCCTTAACTCCTCTTGTTGTCAAGCTGATTGTAACTTGTTTGCGATATTACATTTAACATCAATACATTGGAACCACTCAGAATCGCGTCTTGTCTGACAGGCTTTCCACTCAGATCTCTCAAGCTGAGCCAGATGCTTCTCTTTCGTCCTGATACTTTCTGACTCCATGCTTCTCAACAATAGAGACAATTTCACATAATATTGTCCATTAAGAGCTGCTGGGAGAGTGGTGTGGCTCTGGGCTGAGTATCGGCCCCATGCTGTGGAGGTCGCCCATGCCTGACTGCTTATCAACTGCTAAATCGCTCTCCCCCTCTCACTGATAGAGGCCTGATGGCAGATTTCGAAGTTTCAGCTCAGTAACATAAAAGAGAGAGGGAGGCCATCAAGAAAAATAATGGAGGGAGGAAGAGAGGGGTGTTGAATTTTTATTTTTGAAGGAAGAAAAAAAATCATTGAATCTTCAAAGTGGTTTTATTAAAGTATTTCGGATTCCTCAGAGCCTTTCATGGCATCTGCTTAGCCTTAAACATGCCTCGCTGGAATCAAGGTCAGAGATTAAAGAGGCATTTGGGATACAAGCTTCAAAGATGGGATTTTGGAGGAGTGTTATGACAATAGTGTAGAATAGAAACCAGTATTTTCAGTGTGCTCGCTTAATCTTCGTCGCAGTGAAATAAATCTGTGTTTAACATTTGGTCTGTCATTATCTTGCAAATTCTCATAATTCTTTGTCATCTTCTCTTTGTCTTTAAGATGTCTCCATGTGCTGCAGCATTAAAGAGGACCTAACATGCCCTTCACCGGTTTACGGGTTAATTACTGTAACTTCCACTCGGGTTGAGTGATTTCCTTCTAAATTGATGTTAATGAAATTGATCCATCCATTTTTGTTATATAATTAATGCACAAGAATGTTCTTCCATCTTCGGGTGTTTTGGTACATCAATACCATTCCAAGCAATTAAATTGATTGATTCAATCAGATTTGATAATGAATCATACATTTATGCATTTGTCAGACGCTTTTATCTAAAGCGGCTTACATTGCATTCTAGAAACACATTGACATTGTAATCAGTCCTTGCTTTTCCTGGGATCGAACCCATGACCTTGGCGTTGTAAACACCACCGTTCTGCTGACTGTGCAGTATGGACAGTATGATGCCTACGTTTTATTAATACTGTGACAAAAAATGAACAATACTTTGACAGTATATCATACTAATGCATTGTTAAAATCAAACATTGTGTGTTAAAGAGTTAGTTCACCCAAAAATCAACTGTATACATGTAACACAAATGAAGATAGAATGATGCAATTCAGTCCATCCATTGACAGTCCAAGCAAAAACTACCACTTTGACGTTACAAAAAGTCCACAAGTAGATTGTAAAACTAATTCATATGAATTGAGTGCTTTAGTCATATTTTTCTGAAGAGACATGGTTGCAGTATATGAGATGAACAGATTTAATTCAAGTTTTTATACATTCATGAACGCACACTTCAGATGTGATAAAGGGAAGCTCAACCATGCTTGCTTGACGCGTGAGAACCAATCATTCTCATTTCATGCAGAACGTTTGAGCTTCTGCAAGAACCAATGCACCATACTACCAAACCTGTCCTTAACCCTACCCTTGTCCTACCTCCATTGCAGCAACAGTGTTTTGTAATACTATATGAACGCAATAATTATATTGTACTTGTTTTTTATGCAAGTACATAGTTAAGGACACCTAGTATAAAGTGTGACCAAAGTTTGAAAAAATACATTTTATAAGTGTATTCCCCAGCATTGGCGCAAACATACAGCTGCCCAGATGGGGAACCACAGCTGGCATTCCCCCGTGTGTTTGGGTTTGGTGCCAGTCGAGTGGGTCCTGGTGTCTAATATATGCCCACACACACACTTGGCCGACAGGGAAGAATTTTTGTGGCCGTTTTCCTGCGCTGCTTTTGTGTATTTTTGTGTGTGTGTGTGTGTATGTAGGTGTTTGCATCAGAATAAGAGCGAGGCCAAATGTGAGTATGAGTGTGAAAGTGTGAGCACAGCTGTCTGATGATGTGCGTGTGGTTGCCAGATCCTCTTACCGAGAATCTGTGGCAAGTTGGCAGATGATGGTGATGATGATGGGTCATTTCCCATCATTCTCGACTTTTGCACTCAACATTTCTACTTGAAGATCACCTCTAAGTGCCCCCCCCCCCCCCACACACACACACACACACACACCCTCCCTCCCTCCCTCCCCTTTCTCCTTAAGTAACTGTGCCTCTTCTTAATTTGGCTCATTCGTGGTCTGATGGAGAGATTTGACAGCAAATCACTGTGTTTCTACATTATATATGAAAGTTTCCTGCCAAAGATATAGTACAAATGGAGACTGATCTGATCTAATCAGCCAGCATCCTCGCTCCTCCGGTTCTCTCACATACATCTCCTTAGCTGGTTAATGCATATACTCCGCTATTGTTTTAAAAGGAGTATTATCTCTTCCCACATCTAAAATGTGTTTTCTTTCTCTGGATGTTCAGCTGTGGTTTTGTCCACATGGAGCATTGTTGGGAAACAGCATTTTATTGATAATGTACCAACATGTGTTGATTATTTATGGTTCATTTTAAGAGCAT
Organism: Rhodeus uyekii; assembly: GCA_037043235.1. Classification (NCBI taxonomy): domain Eukaryota; kingdom Metazoa; phylum Chordata; class Actinopteri; order Cypriniformes; family Acheilognathidae; genus Rhodeus; species Rhodeus uyekii. The sequence goes on from JAWRVZ010000085.1 coordinate 751,279, forward strand.
CACTGTATCACCAGGCACAAAAAGCCTGATTATTATCACACTTGTATGCTTGACGAGTTTTAATTAATTCTGTCATTAGTTATTCCTCCACAAATGGAAAACTCTTTCCAGCTCAGAGTAAACATGAATAAAATATAAATATCTAAATATATATATATATATATAATTTTCACTTTAGTCACGGTTTTAATTTAGCATTTAATATTTTAAATTAATATAATATTTAATGTAATATATTATATTTAGTATTTCAATACTTCTATTTTAGTGTTCATTAATAACAGTAAAATTAATAATTTAATCATGTTTTATTTCCACATTTTCATTTCAATTTTAGAAATTGGTGTATTTATTGCATATTATATTAAAATTTTGAAAGGTACACCTTTTTTCAAAATTAATGTCAAGGCATCATCAATCTTTTTCCAATTTTTTTGTATATATATATATATATATATATATATTTGCTATGAATGCGACAAAGCTCATAATAGAACAAGAATAGTAGTTTTAGTAATTTTAGTTTCAGTAATTTTAATGCTACCTCTTAAACTTGTTTTATTTTAGTTACTTGATATGAACAAAGTTTAAATTTTAAGTTAAACATTTTTAACTAATATTTATATTTTGAGTTTTAGCTTGATGAAAACAGATGCGCTTTAATTGCATTTAGTTTCAGTTAGCAGTAACAAAACTTGCTTTTTATTTTGTTTTATTTTTCACTCTGAGACAAAAATGGGTTTCCATACCCTCCTGTCAAACACTGAAACGGCATCTGCGCAGATAAAAGCGCTCTGGGCACTGTGCACCTGAGTGTATCTATCGTCAAGTCGGTGTGTGAGACTGCGAAGTGAAGTGAAGTTTGTGAGTGTAATCTCACCTTGTTTCACCTTTCCATTCTATCACCATGTTCACGGTTCTGCTGGTTTGTCTTGATATTTAAAGTCAACATGAAACACATTTACAAATTATTTTCTAAATGTGAAAGAAAATTCAGTGAGAAAAAATCGCGTGGGTCTTGTTAATTTATCAGGAATTGATTGGATCATGAAAAATAAGAGGGATTAGTAATGGCAAAAAGGTAATTATTAATTTTTGATGATTACAAACACAAAATTTCTTTGGAATAATGTGCATGATGCAAAAGTTGATAAATAGTACATTCAATTTTAATTTTATCAGTCAAGTGCTTAATGTCACCTGTATAGATCGGATATGCCCACGGTGACCGGCTTGTGCAATTGTGATTACATGTTGCTTGTAAATCAACACTAAGTAACATGTTATGCTTTATACGCTACTTAACGTATATGCTGTATGTATGCATGTATGCATGTATGCATGTATGTTGCAACGGGGCTAAAGACCACCTTTCTCTACTTCCATATTAATGATTGCAGAAAAAAATATATAAATTTGTATTGAACATTGATGGAGCAGCAGATTTGGTTTAGTTTGTTTAAAAATCATATAAATGTATGAGGTGGCAAGGTGGGCCTTTTAAAACCACACACAGGGTAAAAGGCATAAAATATACTGTATTATACTTTACAAATACTTTAGTTAATATAATGTTTTAGCAATGTTTTCAAAACAATCACTTTTTCAAAGTTTGAACTATTTTCTGTTTGTTTTATTGTTTTATTAATAAAATATGTTATTATGAAAATAATTTTTAAAACTACAGAAACAAAATGATTTAAAGTAAAGATTCTGAGAGCATTGAAAGCATTCCATAATAATGTACAGTAGTAACAATACATTATATTTTATTATATGACATGATTTATATCACTTTTTTTTTTTAATATGATGTGTTGATTATCTCTAAGGTGAACATCCAACTTAATATATGATAATTACCATCTGCATCTAGCTATCCCATGTCGACAAAGCAAAAAAATCAGCTGTTTATTATAATGTTAATTGTTTACGCCAAATACCATATTTTTACATATTCTTCCATTTTTGAGAGTTTGCATTCTTCCAAGTTTTTGCTTTATTACCTTGAACAAAACTAAAAGTCATTAACAAGATCTTTGTTTCAAAATATATTTACTAATGTTATCGATTCTCATTTGCTTCATAAATATTTTTTTTTTTTTTTTAAAACAACTATTCGATCAAATTAGTAAAGAATCAGCAGCCCGAGATCGGGTCAAAGATCAGCCAAATGTGAAAGGTGGATATTTTGGGAAGTCCCAAAGGTTCCTTTTACCCCGTTGCACCTTTACCCCATTGTGGCCAACTCTGACAACTCTCTAAAGATTTAATTAATTGCAAATTTGTTTTCTTCTGCTCAGCTCTGTTTGATACCCAAACAGTTCCGGCATGACCGCGCACACCCTCTCTTTTCATTTCCGTTGTGCAGGCAGAAGTACACCCATCCGATTGTATTTAATTCTACATGGAGCCAACTGTATTTAAATTACTTCAAAGAGTTGGAAGCAGTATTATCAAAGGCTTTGAGTTTGACAGCTCATGCTGAGGAGAACGGGGAGGCGCAGGACGGCTTGACTATGTATGAGAAGCATGTCCGATTACTGCGAGAGAATATCGCAATACTGTTGACGCTCCTGAAGGAGTGAGGACTGCACATGAGACGCTTTTGTCAATAAGATGTGAGCTTAAATTATGCCAATGTGTGTCAAATACAACCATCTCAGATGGAGTGCAATAGTCTTTTTGTGCGACTGTTTCTTTAAGTGTAACGCTTGCAAAATCTCTCAGCAGGTGAATGCTGGAGATTTATTATCAGAAGGCTTTTGGGGTTTATTTGAGAACATGGTTCTCAAATGGGTTTTGCACGCATAATTCAGTCGTTTATTTTCAAGAAGCAGAGTTTAAAATAGCTTCTTGAAACCTCAACTTCTTGTTTACTGCGAGAATGAACACTTTACATCTGCATAACTGATGTTTTACTTATTAAAACATCTTGAGCTACAAACGAAGGCACACAAGCTCTAATAATAGCAAGGGGGTCAAGAGTTTTATTTTATGTATTTTATCTAATGTTATCTAATGTCTAATGTAGTGAGTTTTTGTTAGAAATAAAAACTGTTTTCTTTTTTGAAATAGCTGACTATTTTCCTTGTCTGCTGTCTACCTCAGATCTCAAGAAACAAGTGAAAAGATTGTGCTATATTAAAACACTAGAGTACATTTCACTACATATTGTAATGTAAAATAGTATGCTAAATTGTTGTCAAATTACCTTATGTCATATACATGGCATAGCATACCGGTAGTTTTAATTCAGAAAGAGAGGTGCAAATGTATCATTATCAAGCTTTGTTTTGCACTGATCATCAGATTTTCAAAATATATTTCAATATCTTAGTTGATGGCTATTTATGTAGCACTAAACCACCATGGTACATTAATATAGCAGCCAGACATTTACATTTGTGTTTATAGGCATTTTCAAATCAGAACTTTGTTTTATAATTTACAAATTGGCAAATGTATTCCAATTCATGCAGAAAATGTGCATTATTAGTACTGTAAAAAATAGTAAAAGAGGTATATTTTGAAAGTAGAAACACTGGAGGGAACGTTTGAATGTGAAAGAAAGCATAAATCAGCTCTTAGAAAGTGCACTGCCTGTGACGGACATTTGGAAGATCAAACACATCATGTATTTTACATGAGTCTGTGTTACAGTGTGTACACAGTCTCTTAGAGCGGAAGAGAGTGAATCAAACTGCTGAAGAGGAGAGGAGCCAGTGTTTACTGTGTGTGTGTAGTCCTTGTATTCCCTATGTTATGGGTATAGTAACATATTAACAATATAGTAATTTTGACCTTGTGGGGACATTTTTATTTGGGGGAGATTTTGTTTATTTGTTTTTGAGGAAACAAGCTAATAAATCATACCTTTTTTTTTACAATTATTTTGAAAATATAATATAGCTAAAAATAAGGATCGGGTCAGTGTAAGGCAGTGCTTCTCAATTATTTTCTGTCACGCCCCACCTAGGAAGAAGTAAAAATTTTGCGCCCACCCCCTATTTTGGAACTTTCGCCTTATTGTTGCCATGTCGACGCGTCATGCTTGTCACATACCGCAGTCACAAAAAGCGCTGTATGAGATAGATGCATCACATTTATTTAGTTTTTTCTTTTTTATTCAAAATAGTCACAAACTTGTTGGCTCTGTTATCAACTACCTGATATTCAGATTCTCAGATATGTGGAAGTGAATGTGTTTTGTCGCTTAAAAAACATTTATAATGATCATGTTCGTTGATCTGTGAAGCGCGACGGGCGCCGCTGTGTTTGTTTGCGCCGCAGTTCAGAGAATCTGATCTGTCTGATTTACAACACGTCAATTCAGTCACTTCTGAAATACGTGATAGTAAGTGGCCAGTGAAGTGAAGTTTATAGTTACCAATACAAAGTGTATCTGAAATGAATAAAACACCTTGTCAGTTTATAATTGAATGGATTGCTAGTTCCTCTTTCGTAGACATCAGTGTGTATTTTTCAAAGTATAAATGTATTGTTATGCCAGTACTTATGAGTATTTAAATGTTTGAAACCTAAAAGAAACCTTATGTGGTTGAAATCACTGAATTGTTGTGATAAACGACAATGCGCACCACTATTTGAGAACCACTGGTGTAAGGTGATAGAATATACAGTTGATACTGTATAAAAAAACAGTACGTCTATGGGATGTTCCTATAAAACGTGTGTGTGTGTGTGTGTACATATTTGGATCCACCCGACCCAAGGATTCTTCCAAACCCACCGAAAAACTGGCTGCAGAATCACAATTACACAGGGCTAGGAATGTGTTTGTAAAATGTTCCAGGAAATGAAAAATTAAACATGTTTTTATGAACTGCAGTGCGCTCCAATCTTAACGACCCTGGAGGATCGTTAGAGTAAACAGTCATTTAAGGTTAATTACCTCTGACCCTTTAGTCTCTTTCTCATTTTTCTTCCCCTCTCCTTTCTTATTCCCTATAGGAAAGAAAATGTTATTAATATTTCAACTTTTTCTCATAGAAGGTAATGAGAAAAAAATTGAAGCAAATGGAGAGTACGTTTTTTTCCTTTAATATACAGCATGCTGTGTGATTTTTGTCTTTTCATCCTGAAACCCGATGTAGATCACATGACTGCTCGACACCCTGGTATTTCAACACACTCGGATCCATACTGTGCAGATCAAACACAAACATGACAGGCGTCAGAAGCGAAGACAAATTATAACTAATGTATACAGCGCGCTCTGCTCTGCCAAAGGGAGAACTCGCTTTCTCCATCTTTACAATGACTGGTGACAGATAAACAGTTAGAATAATTTAATCCTGATCACAAGAACACAAAACCATTCTTTGGCATTTCATTTGAATATTTTGGGAAGGAGTAAGAACAGCTGTCAGCTGATCTTTCGTCTCTGTGACCTTAAATCTATTCTGTGTGGAATGAATAAGGCATAAGGGATGAATGCAGCTGAAATCATAATATATAAAGGATATGTGCCATGCTGAGATTTGGTGTGTATGTGTGTGTGTGTGTGTGTGTGTGGTTCAGGTATAGCCTATGAATGTAAAAATGTCCCAATAAAGTTAACAATATCCAAAATCCTTTTTGGTCCCCATGAGGAAAACGGCTTATAAATAACAGTTTTTTGTTGTTGAAAATCTAAAAATGCTGAAAGTTGATTAGGTTTAGGATATTGAAAATAATTTTTTTCTACAGTATAAAAATAATTATATCAGTAGAAAATGGAAACATGGAAACCTAATGTGTGTGTTCAATGTATTGTTATTTATAATTTGCATCTATAAAGTAACCATTTTTAGGCTTGTCGGGCTTGTTTTGTATTATTAATCTCATACATCATTACTGAACTGCACTCAAATACAGTGCTAATTTCCAGAAAGTATAGACTGAAAGATCAATACCAACCACACAAAGGGCAAGGAATTAGTTTTAAAGATATATGCTTCTTGCAATTTGTTCTCAGGCTAAATGAACACCCACCACTAATGGCTCTCCACTTGCTTTCATTACGCCCAGTACAAGCTCGATAACGGTTGAGCGCAGGGGTCTGATTCCTCGGGCAGTGCATGAGCTGCTGGATCTGCGTCATTTCGGAAAGCAAACATCATCAAGTGCATTATTCATTTGGCTTCTTGTGTTTGAAGCTGGGATTGCGCATTAGCTATAGTCCACTGGGATACAAATGGACCCAGGATGGCCCAGCGGATCGAGACATTCATGTTTCCCATTGACTTTTCATTCCAGTGACCATTAACATCCTCTTGTGTTTATCTGTGTGGTTCAATGACTTCTCTTTTGCCATTTCGCTTCTCGTTATGGTCTTTAGGGAGCCATTAGCATAAGTCATAATTTGCTGGAATGTTGTCATAGCGTTGAGTGAGAGGCGGAAAGATGTTTGGAAGTGCCGTATTTCAATGGATAAACCTGTATGTGTTTGCAGTGCGGAATTGACAGGACTGATGGATGACCACTATCCTTTCACAAGCTCGGTGCGCTTTGAATACCAAAAATCCTCTTAAAAACATGATGGAAAGGGTAGGAAAGAAAATTAAATGCACTGTCTTGTTACTTAAGAAGCGTATCAGCATTTACTGTGCATGCACTTGATGAGAATGCAGGGTGCATTCACTGATTTATTTTCAGATTTATATTCACAGACTCAATTTGCATTACACCTTTATCCAGAAATCATTAGTAATCATTAGCAATGTGCATTGGGATGACTGGTGTCTTTGTCAGTCTAAAGAGAATGGACCACAATGCCAATAACAAAAACATAATAATAATAAGCAAAAAAATAATTTGACTCCCATTTGACAACTTTTCATTACAGTGTGAAATTGAGTGTTGCCTTCTTATTGACATGTACCAGAGAATAGTGTGTAAGTCCCTGGTTACATATGCTATTATATTCCAGTTGATTGATTCACAAGTGGACTAAATACAGGTCTAAATCGGGTCTAAAACATTTTGAGTTTGTCCACTTTCAACCACTTCCAGAGGCAGTCAAAATGGCATTGAAGCAGTGTGAACGCACATGTGAAAGGCTTTCCTGTAACTCAATCAGTGGAGCATTGGTGTTTACAACGCCAAGGTCATGGGTTCGATCCCAGGGAAAGCAAGAACTGATTCAATGTGTTTCTTGAATGCAATGTAAGTCGCTTTGGATAAAAGCGTCTGCCAAATGCATCAATTTAAATGTGATCGAAGTTTGGATTGAACCCGAAAAACGTACAAAGCTCACCATTCCTGATTTCAAACACACACTCACAGCGTTGCGCGGCTCATGGTCTGTCTTCTCTGAGCGCATTCATATGTACGTTTCACAAGCTTATATTCTCCCTTCTGAAAAACCAATACACTTCCCCACCCATAGACCTTCCCCTTTAAGATACCAGGACAAAAGTGGCTGAAAGTGGACAAAAGAGACGGATTAAAATAATCAGCTGTAAACTGGGAAACTGCTTGTGATCCAATCGACCAAAATGCGTCTTAATACCAATTGCAAACAGAGCCTAAGTGTGTCTTTGTCTGTAAATAACAAGAGTGCACTTCTTGAGTGACAAAATGTTTGTCAGATACTGATCTGCATTCAAATGTGCCAGGTTATGTTGAGGGGAGCGGCAAACACTCAGCTCCGATTAGTTATCACCAGTTTGAGACAGAAAGCGAGAGAGAGAAACAGGCAAGGCTCTGTTCATATAGTTGAAGAAATGTCTGTACGAACATCTGGAAACAAGTTATTGCATAAAACGACAGAAGCTGGGAGCAGGAGGTTAACTCGTCGTTCTATATACATATGCATTGCTGCATAGACCTCAGGGAATATCCACTGCAGTGTAATTGACCCATATATCTTCACTAAAAGCAGAACAAGACATTTTCATTGCTCTGTTCAAAAATCTATTCCGCTGCCTACAGAGGCAGTATTTTAAGAAACGCTCCCGACACACGCTGACACACCAAAAGTTGAGCACTATAGTTACTGTATGCCCTTTAAGACCTCTTCTTTTTGCCAGATTATAAAACTGTCACATTGGTGGATGGCAATCCCAGAATGCATTTATGAAATGACAATTTTTTGAGGTAATACATTTCTCAATCAATTATAATTATATATATTTAATTAATTAGACTCTACCAATCAAATGTGTGGCATTATTGCCCATTGTTGTTGTATTCAACAAGGCATTGATTAAAAATGACATTTACAATTTTTTATTTTAAGCATGCTGTTCAGCAAATCAGCATATCAGAATGATCATGTGACACTTAAGACTTTCAGTTTTGATCACAGAAATAAGTTGCATTTTAAAATATATTAAAACAGATACTTTAAATTGTAATAGTGGAACTGTTTTTATTGTATTTTTCATAAGCAAAGCAGCTTATGAAAGCTTATTTTTCATTGCAGCCTTGGTGAGCAAAAGAGATTCAATGTTAAATGTCTAAAAAACATTTTTTAAATGTACTGACCACAAACTTTTGAATGGATATTGTGTATATATACACATACTGTTAACAAAAGAAAATCGTATGCAGTATTTGAGTGTGCAAAGTATTTATGAAAATAAAATGAACCAAATGCCGAACATATGTATGTCTTCCATATGTGGAGTGTTTTAAATGACTCCTTTATGAAGTTTCATGAGAAAGAAGCAGCTGCCTATAGGTACCAGCAGGGCAGATTGCTAGGTGTTGGAACATATGTTTGAGCGTATGATTGAGTAGTTCACAGGCTGTTATGGTGCAGCAGGGTTTTTATGCTCATTATACTGTTTTCTTTATCATTTGCTCTTCTGTGCTGGTCAGGGTCTGTTTCCTTGTTTTCATCATTTTCATATCTGTTAATATTACAAGGATGAGAATAATTTTAAAAACATAATGTTGTATGTCTTAGCCAAACACTATTAGGTCTATGTTATTTATTATACATCAAAAAGTGGCGAATTTATAATTGCAAAAGCCTACGATGGCTATAATGAGCTAGCATTGTGTTATGAATAATGCAAGCAATTTTTATTCACCCAAATTTATTTTATTTTGTTTACATCAACTATTATATATGAGTATTGCATTTTGTAACATTACTTTTTGATTGCAATATGATTTGAATAATTAAAACTGCTGTAACTTTACCAGATTAGTGGTAATATAATTTAATTTGTCAAAAGATATTATGTTTATTTTGAATGGCTACTAATAACTCAACGTGTGTGTGTGTGGGGGGGGGGGGGACATAATTTATGACAAAGTAAACTTTTACACTCTTCACAATCCCCTGAGTTTGACGCATCATTATTTGAATTCATTTTATGTTATTCATCTGTGAGTTGTTTTTCTATGAGTTGTTATTCATATTTATCTGTTTTTGTGATATGTTTTATTTTGCATATTCCTACTACTAAACCCCAAATAAAAATAAAGTGTCACGACCATGTCCAGGGATGAACTCATGAAGCAGATTTTTGACAATTGTCTTTATTTTTTAAAAGTATGGAAAGTAGGGTTACACATAACTCAATGCGGACGGGAACAGAACAAGACTGAAGGAAACACAGGGTTTACATACACCGGGTTTAACAATGAGGCACAGCTGGAAACGACTAACGAAGAAAACTATGACGACAACAGGACCAGGAAGAAGACAAGACTGACAGGGATGCGACGCATAGCCAGCTTTGAGTATTCTGGGTACAAAGTTACACGAGACACAACCAGACCGTCTTCATTTTTGATTCTATTTTATAAGAGATGTCTATATAAACGTTTAAATATGTAAAGGTTGCCTTTAGTAGATATTTCATGTCTGGTCGTAAGAACATCATTTGAAGCACTTCCTGGGACCTGGGAACGGTCCACGGTTGCCATGCCGCCAGACAGACTCCATAGAAACGCAGTGTCTCATGTACTCCATCTTGAGGCAGAGAAGATTGGTGGGATGTGCACAGTTTTCAGTGGAATTAAATTTAGCCTTTGGTCAGTGCATGAACCAGTCATGAAATGAAATGAGTGCTCTACTAACACTGAGAGAAGCGGTAGTGAATTTTGCTCACAAGTATATTCCATCCATCTGGCCAAATAATAAGTAATAAAAGCATATAAGGTTTGAGGGAAAGAAATTAGTAAATTAAAAATATTAAAAGTGCCAGAACTGCAGACGGTGCAGATTTCATGGCTGTATGGGACTGGGAACAGATGTCCTTCCCTCTCTCTTTTTTCTCTCTCGATTTCTCCCAGAGGAATCCCCAAAATAACAATTCTTTGTTCTTTTTTTAGCAGCTGACTTTCACCGTATATTCCTCACACATTATGTTATGTTCTTCAGTTTGGTGTTCGTCTCATGCGAAGAGAAACACCTCAACCTCCTTTCCTCCTCTCAGCACACATCTCTCCACAGCACATGCAGGACTTTAATTTAGAAGAGTTTCTCATTAAACGACACTCTGTGATCTCTTCAAGCTAAGGTTCTTCATTGGTTCTTTGCGGTACTTTAGGTCGTGTTGTACTGAAACCATTTTTGCCATGATTTCTGCAGACGAAGGTTTGAGGTCTAATAATGTAATCTTTTGAAAATCTATCCAGTTTTCATATTGTGCATAACAATGTTGTGATGCCTAAATTCACTGAATTATCTATCTATCCATCCATCCACCCATCTTTATCTATCTATCTCTTTCCATCCGTCCGTCTTTATCTATCTATCTATCTATCTATCTCTTTCCATCCGTCCATCTTTATCTATCTATCTCTTTCCATCCATCCACCCATCTTTATCTATCTATCTATTTTCTTTTTCCACCCATCTTTATCTATCTATCTATCTCTTTCCATCCATCCATCCACCCATCTTTATCTATCTATCTATCTATCTATCTATTTTTTCTTTCCATCCATCCACCCATCTCTATCTGTCTATCTATCGATCCATCCATCCACCCATCTCTATCTATCTATCTATCTATCTATCTATCTATCGAGCCATCCATCTTTATCTATCTATCTGTCTGTCTGTCTTTCTATCCATCAACCCATCTTCATCTATCCATCTATCCATCCATCCATCTATCCATCCATCCATCCACCGATCTTTATCTATCTATCTATTTTTTTCTTTCCATCCATCCACCCATCTTTATCTATCTATCTATCTTTCTCTTTCCATCCATCTATCTATCTGTCTATCGATCCATCCATCCACCCATCTCTATCTATCTATCGATCCATCCATCCACCCATCTCTATCTATCTATCTATCTATCTATCTATCTATCCATCCATCCACCCATCTTTATCTATCTATCTGTCTGTCTTTCTATCTATCCATCAACCCATCTTCATCTATCCATCCATCCATCTATCCATCCATCCATCCACCAATCTTTATCTATCTATACATCCATCCATCTGCATTTCTAGTTATAAAAATAGTTTTGTGTCTAGTATCAGTGAAATGAATGCAGAGGCAGGTATGACATAAAAATGTTTTTCACATTTGAAAAAAAAATTTAGCTGAAAATAAAGCCTAAATTGTCTTGAATGATCAGCTACTCGTTTTTTTGCAATGTCCCGTTAGCATTGCCGATTTCTTTTCTTTTTCTTCTTTTTTTTGTTAGTCAGAAAGGTCTTGGACAGCAACTTTGTTCCTGTGAACCCACTTTGTATCAAGAATGTTTTTTTAGCAGTCAAGCGTTGCCTGGAGTTGTATTTAGATTCCTAATGTTCTTCATGTTACATTTACATACAGTTACATACGTTTTTCTTTGGCTTAAGATTTTTAGTAGGCTAAAAAGCTAGGTTACCTAGCCTTTATGACATTTTAAAATATGTAGTTGTGTATTTGCGTTTGTGCGTGGCGTGGCCTACTAAATAAAAAATGTCTTAGCCATGCATAAACTTCAAAAGGGCATTTTTAAACCCATCAATCAAGTTGTTATATTAGCCAAGCATGCACTCATGTACGCCACCATGTGCATGTATAAGTATTTCATAACTAGGTCTTTATGCGGTGTCATGAAAATGCTAGCCTGGGAAAAACTATCGTTTTTGCATGTAAGTCTCTAGCGTAATTAGTCTCCCTTGCCTGGTTGGTGTGTCTGAACGGCAAGATTTAGTTGATAGAAACACCGTAGCGCTGATTTGTTTCCTTCAATTTGACGCAGATACATGGTAGCGGGGGAAATTGTGTTTTGTGTTTCTGTGTAATATGTCAGCGGGCAAAGCGCTGAGTCGACGTTCCAGGAAAGATATGCACTGGGACGAGACTTTGGCAGTAGAGGTGTAAAAGCTGTCATGGCGGGCATGAGGACAACAGAAATGCCGCAACTGTGGCTTCATTTAATGACGCTGGCACAGGCCTGTCTGAAAGCCAGCTCTTGTTTGTGTTTTTCCACAAGTCTGTCTATGAAATCAATACTTTCTTTCCCTCTGCCCTTGCTCTATCAATCAATCTGTTTTTAAAAATTAGTATGTGGTTTTATTACATTAGAGTTTCATGCTGCTCAGATGATCGAGCATTGCGCTTGTAAAGGTACTTGCAAGGTCACAAGTTCTTTTCTCTCTTTTTGCAGGGCTCTTAAAAGCATGAAATGGCCTTTCCATTTTTTCTCTATCATCACTAGTGAAGAGTTTGGGACTGGATTCATTCTTGTGATGCCTTTAACCAATCAGTGCTTCCTTAGCATCAATGCAATGATTAGTTAAATTGCATTCGGCTCGTCTGTTTGGCTTAAAAAGCAGTTGTGTTCAGAAGTGACTGATTAAAGGAAGAGTTCTCCCAAAAGAGAAAACTTTCAAAAGTGTGTCATTTTCACTATATTCTACTGCTTAGTGTTTTTACCGTTTCAACTGTTTTTGTTCTCTTTTGTAGTCGGCACATTCACAACCCAATATGAATGTTTAAAACTAACACTGAAATGCATGAAGGAATGACAAGAGTGCCTTAAAATTTTCATATTTCATTTTATAACTGCAAGAGCGTTCACATTCTCTCTATCTTGGATGCAAGTGCTTAAGAAAGTGGAAAGAATGCATGAGTATATTTAAGAAGTAAATACACTCTCAACTTCACCATAAAACAATCAATCATTCTGAGCAGAGCGATCTATCTTTCTATCTATTTATCAGTCAGTCTATCCATCTGTCCGTCATTCTTTCGATTAATTGAATTAATCACTTTAGCATTTCATTTGTCAATTTAGCAAACATCAAAAACAATCCGAGTGATATGCATTTATGTATCCGGCAAATTTTGATAAATGAGTATTTGATTTTGAATGTGATGACTCATACAATGAAGGTATGATGAATATTATAGTTTTATCACGAAGCCATGTGCATTGTCGTTATTGTGCAAACTGTGGACATTTGTACTTTTTCTTCCCATCCTAAATTAAGATGTTTTATTTATTTATTATTTTCTTATTATGATTGAATACACTCGGCAGGACACTTGAGTGGAAACTAACGTGATACCCTGCGAGAGCAAGAAATACAAAAATGGAGATGATCTGATATCAGTAAATCAGTTTCCCTCCCACTCTGTTCCAGTAAGTAGGGCAGCATTTGGATGGGTGGAGACGTAATGACTTGATGTATTAAGCTAGCGATGTCACTTTGTATCCAACATCTGCCGTCTAAACGAACGACCATCTCGAGTCTCCTCCGCTGGACCACCAGCTGCGGTTTGACAGCGCGCGAAGGAAACGACCGTGACAGACGGGTGACTGACAGATGCGCGCGGGACTGGAGTGCACTTTGCTACTCAAGACTTCTTGAGTGACAGGACGTCAGCATATGTCAAAGGAATGTCTTGGGTGAAAGTTTACACTCTCTCGATGTTTGGTTTGGCTGAATGCCAGCCGGCCCATTTAGATCAACGTCCCTGCGTGAATTTAACTCCATAAAGCAGTGTTTCTCAACTCATGCGTTGCGACCTAAAAGTGGGTTTTGAGTGTGTAGTCAAAGAACAATAACAAAAAACATCATTCTGAATGATTTCTGAAGCAAGACTTTAACTTATTCTGCTCACTTTTCTTTCAGACACGATTTAGATGAACAGTGTCTGAGAAAAATGCATTGTCCTGATTCAGCATCTGCTGTCAGACGAGATGTTTTCAGGCAATATGTCAATGCCAATTATGTATTTGTAAGTGCATGTATTAGTATGTTATGAAATTACCAAAGGTACCAGTAAATTTACCAGTAACTGGTATGTTGTGTGTTAGCTGGGATGGATTTGCATGCATCAGAATCCGTGCCATATGTTTTATTAACAGTTCATGCTTGTATTGTGTATTTACCATTACATTTGCAACTATATTTTCTGTAACCTAATCCAAATACCGCTTCTTCACTTTGTGCTATTTTCTATATTTTTGATGACTGATGTGGTGGCTCATACTAACTTACTAACTTTATTGTCTTACCTTTTATCCATCTAACACTAGTGATATTACAATTTAAGTGTATGTAAAGTAAAGGGGAAGTTATATGAGAGCAAGCCATTTTTGAGAAATAAATGTGCGTCCCATGGCCAAACCAGTTCAAGCCTACTGTATCATTTTGGATATGCAAATCTTCAATGCTTCTGAATATATCTCAATATCAAATATGATATTCAACCTTTTTTTTCAAACAAACAAACAAACTTTTTTTTAATGTATTTATTTATTTATTGTTTTGTCTAAAGCGTCAATAAACTGTTCCGTTTAAAACAGATTTTTTTGAACTATTATTTCACATAATAGGTGTTGCTGTTTTCATACTCTTGGATTTGAGGTAAAATATTTGTTGCTATAGGAGAGAAAAGGAGTTTCTTTGAACGCTTTTATGGTTGACCACAAAGGAGTTTCATTTGTAAATATCAGTGACCTTGTGTCTCTGCTCCAATGACCCTTCACTCAGTATTAGGCATGAGCTAAAAAAAAATATAATACAGACATAGAAAACCCCTTTTTGCAGGAAAGGTTGCCGGCGGTTACCAGGGGAGATGTTTTTCTTTGAAGAGGAAGATCTGAGAATGAGCAGAGCTTGAAATCCACACGCATAAAACACAATGGCAAACAGAGCGCAATCGCTACTTACTGCTCGGAAAACAAATGTATCTTCATTCACCGCTGCCATCCAACGGTCCTGAGCTGCTCTGAGAAACCGCAAAGAGCAAGTGTAAATATGCATTTCATTGCAAAAGTGCTTTTTAAAAAATGCACATGCATATTTATGCTGGGTTTTAATCACAAGGTTTATTGGAGTTGACCAGGAGGCAGCAATACATTACTGGAAGGCCCTTATTTATTGGGATCTCAAATAAAGGGTTCTAATATGCTTTTGCAAACTGTCATGTGTGCACATCTAATCATTTGTCATGATTACAGACATAAGTGAAACAGATACAGTTTATTGAGCAAGGCAAGGTTCAGGCAGACAGCTGGTAGTAGAACGGGTAAGTTCTACTACAAACAGTTCAGATGAATCGGGTGTGAACAAAGTGAGCGATCTTATCTGGTTCAGGTTTTGCGGAGTATCTGGGGAACTGGAGATTGGGGAGTAGAGAAGGTATCGTAGAGTATGGGATCTCAGGAAGTGAGTCCAGGTGACAATGACAAGACCAGAGAATGAGTGATGGTGGAGAGACTGAGCGGTTGCAGGTGCGGGTGACCAGGCAGAGCGTGGGAATCCATGACACACTTAATGATATTGCACTTGAAATAATAATATTTAAGTTCTATGAATAAATATGCTGTAAGCCTACATTTGCATTATATACATTTAAATATAAAATGCATGTAAGCAATTCAGATGAATTGTGTGCACAATATACTCTGGGTTTACAAAGTATTTGTTTTGCCATGATAATTACTCAAATCAGAGTAATACTTTCCATGCATATTCATTTGCTCACACGGTTACTGAAATATCAGGATTTCTAAATCATTATTTGAATGCTTTTACATGGCCATGTGCTTTTATTTTGTGCATTTTAGAACACTTCAAAGTCATAAAATGTCAAGATTTCAAGACAACTCAACTTTTGCGTGCATTCTATGAAGTTTGTACATTTTTATAAAGTCAAATGGGACTTAAGGGCTTTAAAGATCACTCGTCTCACAAGCCAAGACATATTCATATTCAATGTTAAGTATTGTTTCCGTGTACAAATATGCAATAAACTACTTGCATTTTAAACAGAGCAGACAAGCAGTCAAATACAGGTTTTGCTTCTGGACTCAGATTTTACGTTGCAAAAGTTATGGAATTTAAGCCAATTATTTTACTATCTTAAATATGCATGCTTATCTGGTAAGTTGTATTTCATTTTTTGAATTTTGGCTTTTTCCCCACTTTTTTTTGTGAGATTTACTGATTAAGCCAAAAGTCATCGTGCTTGAGGATTTTCTTTCACCACTCCTTTCTTGCACGTTATGCATTTCTTGACTATACCACTAAACTCATTTTGAACTGTCCTCGAAAGTGTCCTAATTTTTGCATTTTGATGATATTAACCTAAACGCATCCCTGCAGTGGTGACTCTTAAACGTAGCATCTGGCTAACAGAGACATTTGGCAGTAATTGCAGCTTTAACCGGCGTGCGGTAATGAAGATCCATGGGCCTGGTTAAAGGTTTATCTGTGCACGTATGGCCCAGCAGATGCTAATGCACAGATTAACGTCAATGGGAAAAGACCTCTGATTTCCACACATGGACGCTTCTTCATCAGCGGTAATATGTTAAAGTTTACCGACTGTTTCTCACACGTTCTACAAAGGGAGGCGAGAATCCACTGGCATATATTTCTTCATTACTTTTGACATCAAAGCAACACACAGCAGTTTGGCATCATTTTATCCTCCATCCTCTCTCTATTTCAGACATTCACTTTTCGCTTAATATTCTGAGTATCTAAGCGCTTTTTTCTCACACCCATTCTTATTGGACTAAAGCTTCAGCAGCAAATTCGCATGAACGTCTGATTGAAATCCAATTCTTTTTATAAAGAAACTCAGGTGAATAGTTGAGACGCCGACTGCTCCTCGCCCCTCATTTCCAAACTTGCATCTTTAAGCCTATTTTCTTGTCGTGTGTGCCGTTATCTGAGGTTCCACTGCATAAAGAACTTGGGCAAGAATAAACCATTTACTGAATCATGAATATGGAAAATTTCCTCATTCCTTTCAACATTTCCAATTATCGAAAAGTGCTATGTGCGTTGTCAAATAAATTCAAACCAATTCTCTCTCTCTCTCTCTCCGTCTCTCTCTTTCTCTCTCGCACTTCTCCGCTTGCCTTTGTCTGGCTCAACACAGAGGCTCTGTTCCAAAACTTAGTGAGCTGCTTTGCTGTCTGGTGCCTTCTAACCCTGCTGGGGGGGAAATGTTTGATTTAAGCTAGTGTTGTTTAGCATTCTTCCCAGCTGAAATGTCTGCTTTAAGTGGCTAAAACTCCTCTAAAAACAAACAAATCAGAAGATCCTTTCCAGCAAAGACCAGAAACCCTGCTCAGGCTGGTTTAAGCCTTTATTTCCAGCAGACAGCATTCTAAATTGAAGTGGATCAAGTGGATGATTTCAACTCTCCATGCAGGAGTTCAATATCTGCATGTTAACTTAGTGCTTCGGGCATGAAAAATAACTTACTATTGATTAAATATTTTTTCATTTTAGTTTAATAATTTAATTATGTAGTTATTCATTTAGCAGAATTCTTTAATTCAGTATTAAATGTATTATTTGTAATCAACATTTCTCTTGATTAGTCTGCAATCTGAGTCACTGAGGTTGTTGCAGTGCATTGTAGGATTGCCTTCTCCATTAAGGATGTATACAGACGCCACCTTAGTATTTAAACCAAGAAAAGTATCATAGAAGACACTAAATCTTGGCTCAGGCTTCACGTTCTGAGTGTGTGATGCTTTAAATGTAGAAAGCTCACTTGCTTTTGGAACAGACTCAGTTTTTTGTGCCATATTTCAGCTGGTCTCGCGTAGGCAGGTGTTCAGATTGACGGCAGAAGGTCCAGACTTCATAGCAGCTTTAATTGGCCATCTGACTCACATGTAAAACAACCAATCACAGTTTGTTTTGCACCGCGTCATTTTTAGGGCCGTGAAAATGTAACGTTGATGCCCCTAAATGAACAGACCAGTGTTTAAAACTGCATTTCAAAGAGTCGATCCCGCTAACTTTACATAGTTATTCACATACGTCTGAAAATTGATAAGCGCTCATTGTCACAGTTCTAAACATAACAGCTTTCTTCTTCCATATGGGGGTTTGACGTCACGGTGGGTTTGTTTCCAGGCGGACCGTCTCCTGGACACCTTGTAGAATCGGATGACAACTTTGAAACTCTTGAAGTGTTTCCAATTTTGTGTGCCATATGCATCAGGCATTCAGCCAACGGTCCGTGTGCGTGACGTCTGAGACTGAGACTATATCCCAGATAACAAAATAGTTCTAAAACATTTCGCTAACATTCACGTTCAGTTATGATGTTTTTTTCAGAATGTTCAGTTTTGAAAAAGTACAAATTGCTAGATAAACATGCAACTAAAACATTTCATGAATGATGTATTGACAACATTTTGAGAACATCATAGATAACTTTGAATGAACGTTCTGTGAACGTTACTGGAATAACGTTCCTTGATAGCTGGAATTATACATGATTTGTTCACAAAAGCATTATGCCTTATAAGATTTTAATGTGATTTTATTTCCACAGCACTGTGCAGTATATCAGAAGCTTGTTAATGCGATATGATTATCTCCAGCAAGCTAACACTATTAGGTGTGTGTTAAATACATCACAATTAAGTATTCATTCATGTTAGACTGCGGTCCTGGTCGCTGTAGTGTGTTGTAACTGCTTTCTGCATTAAACATTGTGCATTAACTTTTCTCACATTCTTCATGCTGAATCCCACTGTGTGTTGTAATATGCAGAATCTGAATTTTTAATGAGTACACTCATTTGACAAGGGCGGCTGGTTTTATGGACATGATATGAGGTTTTTAATCCTTCATAATGTCATACTAGATCTTTTGCTGTCATCCGGTCTCTGAATGTGCTCTTTGTTGTATTGTATTACAATGAAGAGAAGCAAAGTAGTTCACTAGTTTACTGTCAGAGCCTGAGTCTTCCCACGGCAAATTCAGGAAAATAAAGCTAGTGTGATAGTTATATTGACCCGTTCCCAGTGATTAACTGTGTTACTAGAGTTGTGACATGGCAAATTAAGCATTAGCCTTTATAGTTGAATGTCTATTATATAGTATAACTTGAAAAATATATTTTAAGACTGCATACTGTTTCCCAAACACTGTCTGTTTACAATATTGTGAACTAGTTGGGTGTGTTACTGTTGAATCTTTTAACAATAATTTGGGTGATATGTATTAAATTGCTATCTTGATTGAAAGTCTTTGAAACGGTTGTTTGTGAAGGTTGAATTCTCTATCAATTTACATATACTGTAATATTATTAGTTTGAAAGAATGACACAAGTTCAAACAGGTAGGAAACTGTTGACACAACTAGGAACGTGTGCGATGCGGAGGAAGGACGAAGAGAACAGGTTCCAAACTGAACTTTATTTCTCAAACCGAAAACGAAACATTTTAAGCATAAACCAAAACGTTTCAGGTTACTTACGTAACCCTAGTTCCCTTAGAGGGAACGAGACACAGCGTCGAGCGTATATGGGAACGCCTTAGCGTGATTGTCTCTTGAAGCGTTCCCTGTCAAGGGAACTCAACACTGCGTCGAACGCATATGGGAACGAGAATACCCACGCTGCCTCAGCGAACGGAGTATGCCAAGCTAACGTAGCTCACTACAAAAGGGCTCAGGTTCCCATAGCGGGGTTAAGGTCTAACTGGTAGAACCTAATAAAAGTATGCGGTGAGGACCAGCCAGCCGCATAACAAGTATCAGCCAAGTATAAGTATAAGTATAAGTACAAGTATAAGTATTTGCCTCTGCGCAAAAAGCTTTAGAGGTAGCTATGCTCCTTGTAGAGTGGGTGTGTACATGCAGTGGAAACTGCTCACCCGCCGAGTCATAAGCCAGTGAGATAGTCTCGACTATCCACCTGCTCAGAGTTAGTTCTTCAGCGTCGGGATTTTCAGGGGCGGCGATGAGTGGTGGGCGAAATAACTCGCCAACCTCCACTCTAGGCATCGCCCCGTAACCGCTCTTTAGCTCCCACAAGAATAGCATAGTTAGCGGCAGCGCTGCTATACACTCTGTGAGAGGCGGGCCACTTCCAGGACCTCAACACCTCAATGTGGAGGTCGGGGAAAAAAGCCAAACCCCGACGCTGAGGCTGCACTCGAGCGGCAGGCAACGCTTGTCCTTGAACGAGCGTCCCTCGGCTCAGCTGGTCACTCGAGACCCAGCCTCTCCGTCGCCCAAATCAAACCCTCAAGCAGCTCCTCACATGCGGATTAGATTGATGGCGGTTCAACCCCATCCACATCGATGCTGACTAAATCCACCTCCAGCTTCTCAGAACTGGAGAGGTTCAGCAACGCTTCCTCACCCAGGTCGGAAGTAATCACCACGTGGTGCGCTTCAGAGTCCTGCGTGAGGGTAGATTTAGCAGGTAAGGGAGAAGAAAAGGCGTCGCCCGTCTCCAACCCCGCTGTTAAACCCAGTTGGGATCCCCATGAGCCTCAGCTGCAGCGGGGCCAGACCACGAGGACCGCGAGCCTGAGCAGTTCCCTCAAAAACTGGCAGGCGTGAGCGGAGAGTGCGCAGCGGCTGCTGCAAACACTCTGCACACTCAGAGCCCTCGAGCACTGAGCGTGCATGGTCCAAACATGTGACACAGAGAGCGTGTGTATCACTGCCCGTGATGAAACGCGGGCAGGGAGTGACACAACGCCAGAAAATCTGTGTAACCGCCATCAAAACACAGGTAAGTGATCAAAAAGAAAATCAAACTTACAGCCAGCAAGTGCACTTTACACACACGTTAGCTTCGAGCGCTGTTGAAGACACTAACGTCACCCTCATGACGTCACCCTCGGCGACGTGCACTCGCACACCTGGTTTCAATTGCGCTTCAATAGACAATCACGCTAAGGCGTTCCCATATGCATTCGACGCAGTGTTGAGTTCCCTTAACAGGGAACACTACACTCACTGGTGCAAAGCTAGGAAATACTTGGAAACACGGAGACAGGACCATGACAACGTCGCCACTGAAAGCATGACAGAGTCACATAAAAGGATCAACAACTGACAAAGACAAGGGAACACAGGAGGGTATTTATAACAAGAGGAGATGGGGAACACCTGACGACACTGACGAGGTAAGTGATTACAAGACAGGTTTAAAGGTGTAGAAAGACCTAGAAGGGCCCGGAAGTGAACAGGAAGTGCTGACACGATAGACAGGAAGTGTACAAATGAACTTACTGACAGCAAGTGAACAGATGGCACGAAAGGTAGGAAGTGTACCCATGACCTTATTGACAGGAAGTGGCAAAGATGGCATTACAGATAGGACTAAGGGTGACAACTGTATGATTAAGGATCATATAAATATTTTTTTTGTTTGTTTGTATGCTATCATTCAATAATGATTTCACGTTTTTGAAAAAAGTTTCTTCTGCTCAGCAAGGCTACATATATTTAATCAATAGTACTGTACATTTGTGGAATCATACTATTTTCTTAATGTTATCAGGGTTTAAAAAGTTGGTGCTGCTTAATTTTTGTTGATTTTTGATTTTGAATGATGAATAGAAAGAAAACTTTTGTTTCAAGAGAACAGGATTTATTTGAAATAGATATGTTGTGTAACATTAGAAATGTTTTTACTGTCACGTTTGATCAATTTAATGCAATCTTGCTGAATAAAGTATTAACTTCCAAACTTTTGAGCACTAGTTATTGCTATTTGACACCAAAAATATCCATACAATGTTTCAAAACCATGCTCTTTCTTCAGAAACCAACAAAATAGGAGAAGTAAATTACCCACAGCAGTTTAAGTTGACTTTTCAGAATACGCACCTGTTTTTCACTTTGAACCCAGGCCAGTGGAATCAACCATGGCTTGACTTTGTATCTGTGAGCTGAGAAAGCTCATGGAAGCATGATCATTTTACATGCCCCTGAACATTCACTGCCAGCAGCTAGATAGCAGAATCCCAGCATCAAAATGTCAAAGATTGGTGTCTTGATATAGCTTTAACCATTTCCTGCTGGTCTCCAAGAGGCTAGTGTAAGTCATGCTGTGCCATGTTTAAAAGGGCCACAGATCAGCGAGGAGATAAAAGCGGAACAGGAAAGATCCTCCTAATGTGTTTCTGTGAATGACCCTGAAGACAGATCACTGTACTAATCCCCGCCATACGCCTGGGGAAATCAAAGGCACATTTGAAGAGAGCATTGCTATTGTTGACATTAGAGAGCGGGTACGTTTGTTTATGATGGAAAGAAACGCAAGATTGGACCCTCTGTGCAGATAAGATATGACAAAAACTGACACATGCTATTTTATACGTTTACTGGAGTTGTGTCTTAAGGGACAGATAAACTTCATCATAATACTGCTGTGAACACCAGAGAACACCAGCAATTCTACATAGAGGTAGAAGAAACACAGGATAAATGTATCACTCAATAAATGAAATATGGATGACAATTTAATGAACAGTGCGCTCAGTGTTGCCATATCAGATCTATACAAGTGCAAATCAATCTTCTACTTCCTATCAAAATATCAGAAAAATCTTTTTTGGGTGATTTAAGCCTGAAGAGTGAATTTTATTTTGGTATTTTTTTGGGGCGTTTGACATGCTATTATATTGTGTGTGTGCGTGTGCGAGTCTGTGTGAGGTGACAGTTTGGATTAGGGTCTGATTCTAACTATTAAATATGACTTGTGCCTCAATAAACTCATAATTACTGCTTATTAATAGTTAATATGGTAGTTGATAAGTTTAGATATTGTTAGTATCCTTGTTTATTTATGAGTAAATGATTATGTTCACCTGACTCCCACTGAGTTCCCTTGTAAAACCAGTGTGTGGGTATATATATATATATATATATATATGTATATGTGTGTATATATATATATATATATGTGTGTATGTATATGTATGTATATATATGTATATACAGTATAAATATATCATTGGTGCTTGCAACGCCAAGGTCATGGGTTCAATCCCAGGGAAAGCAAGAACTGATGTGTTCCTTGAATACAATGTAAGTTGCTTTGGACAAAAGCATCTGCCAAATGCATAAATGTTAACGTGTGTATTCTCCTGTGTAGTTTTGAGTGTATTCCTGACTCTTTCGTGTTGGATTAAACCGTACAGCTTGTTTTTAGCTGGTAAGCTGGTCATCAATTGACCTTATTCAGGGTAGACTCCATATTGAATATTTCATTTTTGACAGAAATATAAATGAGGCTGTAAGGGCTAGACTGGCAGTCTTTACAATGACACGCTCTGTATAAAGGTCCTTGGTCGTGTAATTTTCACAACTTTCAAAAAGAAAATTGGGGTCGGGGGAATGTTTCATCAGCAAAACAATGTGTTGTTGCATTTAATACACTCTATTCGATCCCTCAGAGCCTATGTTTGTTCTTTTCAAAAATGAAACTAATTCCATAAATTGTCCCATGATGTGAATACCTTAATGGTTTTATTTATTTATTTATTTATTTATTTATTTATTTATTTATTTATTTATTTATTTATTTATATAAACGTACCTGACTTTTTTTCTAACAGTGATTAAAACCAGGTGGCATGTTCCAAAGCACATCTTAAACAGGTTTAGGGTAATTGATTTCCATCAGTCATGTAATAAAGTCAGAGGAGTTTAAACAGTGCTAGTATAGTATAAGCCACTGCGCATGTGTTGAGCAGCATTGATATATCGTCACTGCAGACGCTCATTTACAGCAGCTGAATGACACTCACTTTAATTCATATTAAATGCAGGGTGATTACTATATCTATGTGTGTGTGTGTGTGGGGGGGGGGGGGTTAACTTCTGTTCTTGCTATCTACTGCTTGAGACGTTGTGAGCAATGAGCCATACTTAGACAGATATCAGCGTGTTGTGCCTGCAGAGAGGGAAACCTGTAGGTGTCTGACAAATTTAAATCAGGAAGATTTTTTATTTTTTACACGCATCTTTCTTTCTTAATTTAATCTGCCAAACAAGATCCTTGCATGAAATGGTCTTTCATCTGTTCTGGGGACGTTTGTCAAAAACCTGTCAGTGAATTCAGCAAACTCCCTCCCTCCCTCTCCATCTTAATGACACATCTCAGGGCATGAGAAGAGAACGATTATACACTAATTCTGCTTCTCATTATCTATCATGATCTGCGTTCTCCCCTCCCTCACTCCTGCTCGCTTTACAGCCTACCTTTCTGAGGTTGGGTTGAGTTCAATCAGACACATCCTCCACCCACTGTGAAATATGAAAGTTTAGAGATGCAGCTCTCCACAGATGGTTTCAGCAAAGTCAGTGGAGAATGGTGGTAACTTGCAATGTGTATTTAAAGTAAGTAATGTATTTATGTCTATGCAGATAAAAAACGCCCACTACTTCTGCTGATATTCTGAATTATACGAGTGTATAAGTGTGTATTATATAATGTGTACGCTTTACCATCTCGTGAGGCCACAGGAGAGGATTTATGAATGGCAGTGAAGTGACGCAACTGAAGCTGGAGGGTCACATGATAATGACAATATGGCGAATGAAGTACGTCTTTATTATATTCAAGCTGCTTAGAACATACTTTTCAGTGTTTGTGAAGTAATAACTTATTCTAAATAAGCACTTACTCAAGAGCATATGCGATTTTGTGCGCAGCCTCTTCATGTGTGAATCACTGAGTTATTATTAAGAGAATAATTCAATTGAATTCTTGTATAAAAACTATCACATTTCAAATTTGCTTGTGTTACAGCATGGCTGTGTTTCTCAAACTTTTTTGGTCTCGCTCCTCTTTGAAGGGAGAAATCCTCGTCTTTGGATGTTTTTTGGTCCCCCTGAGGAAAACAGTTTATAGATCATACTAAGAGATGCAGAACTGATAAGAATGTCAATGTGTATCTTGAATGCAATGAGAGTCAAATGAATAAAATGTAAATTGTGTTTTCCTTTAAGGAATATAGTTTCCTAACATGTGCTTTATTTTTGTTTGCACTGGTTCTTAGGAAGAATGTGGAGGTTGTTTTGCTTGCTTGTTTTTCTGTTTTTCTTCCTCATTTGTAGAAATTAATATAATTTGTTATGTGATGTCACTTCTGCTAGAAAATGCGAAAACAGATACTTCAATCTTGTTCATCCACTATAAAGTATCATAGAGGCAATGCTTTTTCACCACATGCTACATGTTAAAGACAAAGTGACAGTAAACTATCAACCTTGCTACGACCTTGTCTTCATTGGCGATGGTTTAACTCACTACACGATAGTACTACAAAAATGTGCAGAAAGTTTTCTGTAATGGGTAGGTTTAGGTGTAGGGGATAGAATACACAGTTTGTACTGTGGGTGTAACACTGTTCCTGTCTGTCTGGGTCTTCTTTGTCACTTCCTGTCAGTCTTGTCTTTGTTTCACTTCCTGTCTCGCGGGTTATTGTTTCACTCCCTGAACCTGTCTTGCTAATCACTTACTCCTTAGTCCCCCAGGTGTTTGTGATTTCCCCTTGTGTATATATCACTCTTGCATTCCCCTTGTGTTTGTCAGTTGTTAATGAAGTATGTTGGTTGACGTGTGTGGATGCTATCACCTTGTTTCGCTGAGTTTTGTTAAGTTCTGTTTTTGCACAAGCGTGCTTCTTTTGTTTATATTTAAAGTGTTTTGTTTTGGTTTTGTTTATTATTAAATGAGGTTTTCAGTTTGGAATTCCGCGACTCCCTCGTCCCTCCGCATCACACCGCAACACTCCTTTCGTGACAGTGGGGATGATTTGGATATCCATTGCCGCTTGTATATACATTATTTTCTTTTTCTTATTTCTTCATATATTATTTTCTTCTTTTTCTTATTTAAATGATTTTTAAAGAGTGATTTATAATCAAGTTGGGGATTTTTATTAAAGCCTTTCTTTGCTTTTCTGTATTTTTCAATAGGTAAGGATGAATATTGTCTAGCACTTCTCAACAGATTGGACATGTTATCAGAATGTTTTGAGATAGTTGGAGGCTAAGCTGAGTGTGTATCTGTGTGTGTGTGTATTAATATGGTCTGTTTTGGTGAGGGGATTAACTGGCACCATAAGGAGACGGAATGACTTGTTCTCGACGAGCCACGTCACGAACCCGTCAACCATGTGATCAACGGAGATATGCTTCAGACTGTCTGCTCTTGTGTGGAAAATTACTAGTTTTGTTTATCTTTCTTTCTTAGCCAATCAGAATCATTTAAACGTCATCATTGATGTAGTTAGCACCCTCTGTTAGAGTATAATTGCTGTAACAATGTTATTGTACGTGGGGCGGCCTACGAACTCCTTGTGAGACCTGAAGCTTCTGCTGATGAAACTGCAAACTTATTGACTGCACTTCTGACTCCTGGTTTTCATTCAACATATCTGGTCCTCGGGTCTTAACTGTAATTCCCCTACAGCACAGTATAAAAATCATTATGTCTATGGAATCTGTCCGTGACAAAACAGATACGTGAAAGAGATGTTGCACACGACAGATTACAGAGATAGAGAAATCAAAGAGAAGGTGGAGCAAACGGGGAAAAAGAGGAACAGAGTGCCAGGAAGTCAGCAGTCAGGTAGCATACTTTCAGGAATGAAGGATAACTCACTACAAGAAACAAAGCACTGCACATATGTTTGCATGTACATCCTGACTGGTAGACTAATTTTTAAGAGCTCATGTGTAACATGTTCTGCTTGTCCTCGACCCTAATTTGTTGTGGTCAAGAGACTCTGAGTTGGTCACGTGATCAATGGGCGGGCAGGAGAAGGACATTCACTGTTGAGTGCATTCACTGGGGAGGATGCAAACTGTGTGGGTGCTGAGTGATGTGCCAGCTGAGACGCTAGTTGTCAGATAGATTAGAAATTGCACTTCTTGATGCACAGTCAAGCGTGAGCCTTCAACGCATACCAATAAAAAAGACTGTGTGAGGATGCATTTGATCAGTGTCATCTTTCATGCCCTGGAAATTTCCTCTCGCTTTAAAAAACACAGCATGAAAATAAAGAGGAACCAAGAAAAGAACATTAAGTATTTTACTTACTCCATATTATCTGACAGGATGTTTGCAAAAAAGCAGCAGATTTTTACATTATTTTCAAGCCAGAAAGGAATTATTCACACAGATTTGCACTAAAGGAGTGCAAGATTTTCTTCAACTGAAGCTGTTTAGCTTCAAAAAAGACCCATAGCTTTAAACAGAGCGTCAATGCATCATTCACTCAAGAAATATGACACCTGATCAATCAATAATGTCACTGGTTATTGCTTTGCTGATACATTTGGATATTGAGAAGGGCACTTCAATCCATTCCTTATGCAGACTTGGAATGGTGTTTCACTTGTAATACTTCATGGTCGGATTTTGTTCATTCCCTACACGAGTCAAAGACAGAGTTGTCTTATCTTGCTGTGTACACTGAATTAATTGATGATAATCAATGTGGAAAATGAGGGTGCTTCTTTGACTCCATTAATTAACCCTGTTCACACACCAAAAAGAGGTTATAATTAAACCTAATAACTAGATTAAAAGTGCCTGTGTGTGTGTGTGTTTGTTCGATAACATAACATAAAGACGAGGGAGGCCGTGAGATATATACATTCAAAGCACACGCATACGCACTTCTATCACCAGATCATGATTGTCTGTCGTCATGACAACTCTGACCCATCTGCAAGCTGTCATTGCCATGTCTGCCAAGAAAAGGCAAGATGATATGAAGTGATGTGATATGTTGATGATGGTGTGTGCGTGATATGATCTAAGGTTATGACAGTTCCATTTAAAGGTCTAGTTAGTTTCTGCAGCTTTCACCGACACCCCGCAGCATATCTCCGTTCCGTTTAGACGCAAGTGCGTGCGTGTGTGTGCGTGTGTGTGCGTGTGTATGCGTGTGTGTGTGTGTGTGTGTGTGTGTGTTGCGTCTTCATGTCATTACATTTCTCATGCTCTGCTGACTGCACTTGTCTGTGCTGATACCAAACTAATAAAGACTAATGAATCCGTCTAACTGATGATAATAATGTCATTAAAATGCAAATCCTTAATTTCTTTTAATTGTATTACATCACATGTAATCAATCACAACAACTTATTTTGCTGTCAAAACTTCCTCAGCCTACTTTATTATAATTACACAAGCAGAGGAACAACTTGGCGATCATTATGTCTGCATTACAAATATTTACATTATTTTTGAGAGTCGTCATTGAATCCTGCAATAAATGTGTGTGTTGAGAGCGACAAATGAACAGCAATGCCATTTAACTGCATTCAAATTAAACGAATCAAGGGAATGTCGTGTGAATTGTTATTCAATCCAGTTATGTTGCACAATATTTTTCTTTCCCAATCATTTTTTATTGTTTTTTTATTTATTTTTGGTTTATGTACCTCCATAGCCTCATCAAGAAGGCTTGAGTACGTCTTCAGCAACATACATTTTTCACTAACTTAAATCATCATTAGTATCATTAAAGTGGCAATTATTACAATGATTACCTTTAATTAACAATTGAAGTGAAATCAGACTCAAGTAGCTTGAATGTTTGATTCTTTAGAAGAAGAAAAAGCCATGAGATTTTTAATCACACTAAAAATGAAAAATCGTATTTCAGCACCACGGACAGCGGTCGTATTGCGCTGCTCTGGTTCAGTACTTTGGACAGCGCCAGCAATTGGAGTCCGCAATCAAAAAGACAGGCAAGAAAGCTTCTTCTCACAGCATATGTATTTAATACTGACAGAACAATAAAACATTTTTTTCTTCAAGATGCTCGCTGTACAAGACCACATCATTTCTCTGACCTAGAAAACTTTATCTTAACAAGAGGCCCTTACATTTATCTAGTGGCTTTCATAAGAGAGTGGTTTCTCAAGTGTTCAAAGACGTTAGAGAGCCCTGTACTGTTTGTGGAGAGATTCCTCACACACCACAACTTTAGTGATGTCGGGATAAAGCCGGCTTTGGATAAATCACACGTTGGACACTTTAGGGTGCAGACCAAACAAGACAACTGCAGAGGCAGTGAGCAGAGACTAGAGTGAATGAAAAGATGTATCCAGTGTATCCAATCAATAAATCACACCACTGAATGGATAAAAAGGTATTATGGTGGTGCCCGGGGGGTGTGGGTTTGGATGGTTAGAGTTGGAGGGCTCTTAAAAGTGTAAAATGGATTGGTGCTTTCTTGGTTTTTATCTGCTGCCAGGGAGTTGCAGGCATTTTGGGCTCATGTGATTTATTAATAAAAAAAAATATTTAAAAAAAACTGAACACCAATTGAAGCAAATATTGCACCATCCAGATCGAATACATTTGTAAATTATCTATAATTAAAACGATAATATAATGCAGATAATGCAGATTGCTTTCTCCATGGTAATGCTGTGCTGTTTGATGTGTGTCTGTGTTTTAAAGACACACACACACACACACACACACACACACACACACACACACACACACACACACACACACACACACACACACACACACACACATATATATATATATATATACATGTACAGTATGTGGAAATTGTATATGAAATATTCATTTTTTTATTTCATTTTTGGATTATAACTTATGCTACCATTTAAAAGTCTTGGGTCGGTAAGATTTTACCATGTATTTAATGAATAATACAGTAAAAAATATATATTTCTTAATCTTTTACTGGCAAATCTCAATTTTCAGCATCATTTTTTACAATCATTCTAATTTTATGATTTGCTACAAAAATAAATCTTATTATTTGCTTCAAATGATTTATTGTTGCTTCATATCTTTGTAGAAATCATGATACATTTATTTAAGAATGTAAAGTTTAAAAGAACAGCATTTGTTTGAAATAGAAGACTTTTGTAACATAAGAGTCTTTACCTTTGATCAACTTAATGCTTCACTGCTGAGTAAAAATCCATTTATTTGTTTTAAATCTTCCTTACCTCAAGCTTTTGGTGGCAGTTTATTTTTTACCTCAATGCAAACCGATTCGGCCGCAAAGTAAAGGGAAAATCCCAAGATGTTACTGAAGGTGGTGCAAAGGTCACCTCTAACCCCAGGTGTGTTTACTCGGGTTTACTGAGGTAGTGAATGTGGATAAGGACCCTGGTGCACTTTAGGTCATAACAGCATAACTGCAGGTGTTGAGTTTATACCTCCATGTTAGCCTTGTTAAGGTGTGGAAATAAATATGGCATGTGGGAAGCGGAGATGTAGATAAATATTTGAGATGTAATGTAGAGAGGCTGTGCTCTTGTGATAAGATGCACTCTGTTGAGATATCAGCCGTCGAAATGGTTGTGTGGCAATATGTTATTCTGATATACAGTCATGTTGCGCTGTGTGTGTTTGTGCGTGCATTCGTGTGTGTGTGTGTCCCAGGCTCTAGATTCTCCTTTTAAAGGGATATTTCACCCAAAAATAAAGAGACTGTCATTCTCTCTCACCCTCATGTCATTCCAAACGTGTACATAATATTTATTTGAACACAAAATTAGAATTTCTGAACAATATTTAAACAGTTATAAACATCAGCCAAAAATATACATAGAAGAAAAGGCAAGAAAATGGCAACGCTGAATTTTCAGCATCATTACTCCAGTCTTCAGTGTCATAAGTTTTATTATTATCATCGATGTTGAAAACCGTTTTCAACGATATTTCACAAAATATCTCCCTACCCAGGATTCCTTCACCAATACAAAGTACAAAAGAACAAATTATTTGAAATAGCAATCTTTATAAACGTCTGTATCGTCACATTTGATCATTTTGCTTTGTTGTGG
This sequence comes from Rhodeus uyekii, assembly GCA_037043235.1. Lineage (NCBI taxonomy): Eukaryota > Metazoa > Chordata > Actinopteri > Cypriniformes > Acheilognathidae > Rhodeus > Rhodeus uyekii. The sequence continues at coordinate 782,298 of JAWRVZ010000085.1, forward strand.
GATAAAAATATTAATTTCTTTCCTACTGACCTCTGACTTTTGACTGGTAGTGAAGCTGATTTTGAGGAAACCCATCATTCTCTGTGACAGCATAAAAAGGATGAAATATAGAGATAAAGCATCAATCACACCGTTAATATGCTTGCTTTGCTCTTCATTATACCGCAATAGTGCAAGAAAAGCTTCCTGCCTTTGTCAGGAAGTGAAGAAAATACTTTTTAAGACTTAATCTGAAGTCACACCACATAGCTTTATGCGAGAAACAGACTGAAACAGGTTGTTATCCACTGCTAATCACAACCCAAGTACCATTTTTCAATCTGAACGCAAATTCAAAGGAGATTTGAGAGTTTTGGTGGAGAGCAATCAGGTTAAATAGACCTTGCGCCTCATCTTGAGTTTGTTCCTTTATAAACCAGCTGATTATAAATTCACTTCATGTTTCGACACCGTTGCATTTGTCTTGCCCAATCGCTTCCATTCCACGATATTGAGAGCGGCGGAATAAAGGTCCTCAAACAAGTTTGTTAAATAAGGTGCAAATGTTTGATGATTAAACATTTAAGATACTTTCTTGCTAAGTGCCTCACAGTAGCAACTAGTGCACTTATGCAGGGAAAAAAAGAGTTTAACCACATCAAAGTGACAGAAATCATTCCCCTTGAAAAGCGCTTCAGTAATTAGGAGACGTAATCCATTCGGTGCAATCCATGTGATAGAAATTCAGGGTGCAGTATAATTGAAGTAATTTGACAACTCCGTTTTCAAATTAAATTTGCTTCTTTTCAATGCATGAGACTTTTTACGCTCTGGACGGGTCTGCGCTTAAATAAGTTTGCCCTGCGGCTTGATGGATGTGTCGAATGGATATTAGATTTCTGAAAGCTCCACCAGTAAGTGGCATATCTCTTGTGTTTAATTGAATGGTTCCCTGCAGACTCATTTTACCCCTTTGAGTAAACTTTCTTTCAATGTGAACGAAATATAGTTGGAGAAACAGTATTGGAATGCCTTTTTACTGTTGCTGTGGTTCAAATGTTATGGTTTAATCTGCCATGGCTTGTCAAAGCTATTGAAAGAAGTGCATTAAAACACTCTTTGTTCGTCACAACATGCAACATCTTAGTGAGAAGTGATTTTAACATCTTTGAAGTGCTTCGGCTTCCCACCAAGACGTATCACAGCAAAATGTACTCTTGTTTTGGCCTTAGCAAGCCACTTTGAGGTAATGTTTCCCCTCACTGTCACCAAGAGACCATCTAAATGATTACTTTACTTATCTCCTATCTTTAAAAAAAACTGTATCTATCAATCAATCCATCCATCGACTTAATGCTTTTGAAATAAGTCTCAAGGCTGCATTTATTTGATCAAAAAGTAATATTGTGAAATATTATTGAAATTTAAAATAACTATTTTTAATAGATTTTGAAAAGCAATTTATTCCTTTTACTCCAATCTTCAGTGTCACATTCTTCAGAAATCATTCTAATATGCTGATTTGCTGCTCAAGAAACATGTCTTGTTATCTATATTGAAAAGTAAAAGTCCTCATGAAATCAAAAGATTTTTGGCTTAAACTATCTAAACTAGTGTGTAAAAATTCACATTTAGAAGATACAAGCATTCAAAACGAACAGTCTCTCACTTCCCACGATACGGATCAGTGACATCAGCTTCTCATCAGATTTTCTGTCCAATCAAATGCTCTCTAGAATCTGAAGCCCCGCCCCCTGCATTATGAACCGATGCTGAAGCTGCGGCGTGTTCACACATTTACTGTTCTCTACATGTGTACATATACATGATTCAGGCAGTGTAAATGTGACAAGCTGTTCCATATGTTCCTCGCTGTCTTCCTGTTTTCGTGGAAATGACATTGTGGCAGCCGGGGCGTGGTCTAGAGGCTGCTGCAGGCGGAGGAGGAGTCTTGGGAGGGCTAATGGTAAAGGAACACGCCTCCATTAACGAGTACTAACAGGTGTGATCATTTTGCAGTGACACGAGAGACGGGATAAATGGCCGCGCCCAGAGAGAGAAAGGGAGTGCGGAGACAGCATCAGAGAGAACCTGCTGCAAGCCTTCTTTTCAGTTTTGATGCTACAAATTTGAGTTTATTGTTTTGGCAAATAAAACGCCCAAAAACGCACTACCGCCTCTGAGCTTCTGTTCGGACGACTGAAAAGCCGTCACACTGGTGCCGAAACCCGGGAACACGATCAGGAGTCTAACAAGGGCAAGATGGAGTCACTCCCGCTCGAGGAAATGGTGAGGTCGTTTGCAAACCTGCACCATGCACAACATCAGGCCCTCATGGAGATCAGGGAGGAACATCAACAAAAGTTCCAGGCCCTGATGGAGCTCCAGCAGGAGGATCGCCGGTTGCTGCGGGATGTACTGAGCACCGGCGCGGCAACCCCCTCATCCGCCAGTCCCTCGTCGCTCCAGGTGCCCTTGCAGAAAATGGGACCAGCGGACGACCCTGAGGCGTTCTTGGAGCTTTTTGAACATTCTGCCAGGGCCTGCCGCTGGCCTGAAGGGGAGTGGGCCGTAAGACTGATCCCCTTGCTATCTGGAGATGCCCAGCTGGCGGCGCAGCAACTTCCGGCCCAGAACTTGCTCTGCTACGCGGACCTGCGGAGGGCTGTCTTACAGCGGGTGGGGCGCACCCCCGAACAGCACCGGCAGCGCTTCCGGTCCCTCACTCTCCAGGAGGGGGGGTCCCCCTTTGCCTTTGCTCAACAACTCCGGAGCGCCGGCCGGCAGTGGCTACTCGCAGAGCCTCGGGACGTCGACGGAGTGATCGACATGGTCGTGTTGGAGCAATTCTGTCGGCAACTCCCGAAGCACACCACGGAGTGGGTTCAGTGCCACCGCCCCGCCACACTGGAGGAAGCGGTCCAATTGGCTGAGGACCATCTGGCCGCTTCTGGGGCTACCAAACCGCCATCTCTTTTTTCCTCTGTTTCCCCACCCCTGTCTTCGCCTGCTTCGGCGCCCTCTCTCCCTTTTCCCAGGGCGAGGGAAGGACATCGACCGCAGCCGGCGCCGAGGACCCGGCAAGGGGCCCGACCCGTGCCCCTCCCGCGGGCAGCAGCCGGGGACTCCGGCCCGGTATCCCGTACTAACCCCCCTCTCTCGTTTCACCTGCAGGAGGCTGTTCCGACCACCACCAGTGCGGAGGGGAGGCCTGGGCCGCTGTGTTGGCGTTGCGGGGAACCAGGGCATTTCCGGGATCAGTGCGTCGCAATGGAGGTGGGCACCCTGATCCGGGTCCCCGAGACGCCACCCAGCGCCCCCGGACGAGCCGGGCAGTATTACGTACCAGTAAGTGTCGGGGGAAATACCTATCAGGCTTTGGTGGATACAGGATGTAACCAAACCTCTGTCCACCAACGACTGATTCAGGCCGGGGCATGGGATACGAGCCGTATGGTTAAGGTGAGGTGTGTGCACGGGGAGGTGAGGGAATACCCACTTGTTCCGGTCATAGTTCAATTGGGGAACCAAAAGCATAGAGTGGAGGCAGCGGTTAATTCCCACCTCAGCCACCCTGTAATTTTGGGAACCGATTGGCCAGCATTTCCGCTACTATTAGGGGAACTGTTTAAGGGTGGATCCTGCAAAAACAGAGCCAGGGGGAGGGTGAGGACCGCGGGGGCGGGCGAGGTGACCGCGGGTCCGTCCGGGACCGCTGAGGGGGGGGGAGCCACCAGTCGGGCAAGGGACCGTGGCCTTCTCCCCCCTGGGGGACTTTCCCCTGGAGCAGTCCCGGGACGAGACGCTGCGGCATGCCTTTGACCAAGTGCAATCCATTGATGGTCACCGCGCAGACCCCATGCAGGGCGGGCCTCTCCTACCCGTATTTTGCAATAATTCAAGACCGGTTATATCGCGTGACGCAGGACACGCAGACAAAGGAAGATATAACCCAGTTGTTAGTACCGAAGGGCCGTCGGGAAATGTTATTCCAGGCGGCCCACCACAATCCGATGGCCGGGCATTTGGGGCAGGATAAGACACTCAATCGTATCATGGCCCGATTTTATTGGCCGGGCATTCGCGGGGACGTCCGCAGGTGGTGTGCGGCCTGCCGCGAATGTCAACTCGTTAATCCCCCGGCCACCCCAAAAGCGCCTTTGCGCCCATTACCGCTTATGGAGGTCCCCTTCGAAAGGATTGGCATGGACCTCATCGGGCCATTAGAACGGTCAGCACAAGGGCATCGCTTTGCATTAGTTCTCGTGGACTATGCAACCCGATACCCGGAAGCAGTGGCGCTGCGCAACATCTCGGCGAAGAGTGTTGCGGACGCCCTCTTCCGCATTATCTCCCGGGTGGGGATCCCGAAAGAGATCCTCACCGACCAAGGCACAACGTTTATGTCACGCACACTACGCGAGCTATACGAGTTGTTGGGGATTAAGTCTATTCGCACGAGCGTGTACCATCCGCAAACCGATGGGCTGGTGGAACGATTTAATCGCACCTTAAAGAATATGATTCGTAAGTTCGTTCACGAAGATGCGAAAAATTGGGATCGCTGGTTGGAACCTCTGTTGTTTGCAGTGCGCGAGGTCCCCCAAGCCTCCACGGGGTTTTTCCCTTTCGAGCTTCTCTACGGCCGTCGACCCAGAGGGGTACTTGACATCCTTAGGGAAGTTTGGGAGGAGGGGCCTACAAACGCGAAAAACGAAATTCAGTATGTACTGGACCTGAGAGCAAAGCTCCACACACTGGGGCGGCTCAAGTTGGAGAATTTGCTCCGGGCCCAGGAACATCAAAGCCAACTCTACAACCGAGGTACCCAGCTACGTGAGTTCACTCCGGGAGAGAAAGTGCTTCTTCTACTACCCACGTCCGGCTCTAAATTACTCGCCAAGTGGCAAGGGCCCTTTGTGGTCACACGGCGGGTGGGGGATGTCGACTATGAGGTAGTGCGGCCGGATAGGGCGGGGACACGTCAAATTTATCACGTCAACCTCCTGAAACCTTGGAGGGAGGTGGGGTCGGTGCAGTTGGCCACGACAGTGGGAGAGAGGGACGAGCTGGGGCCGGAACCAACCGTAACACCCAAATCTTTTGTTCCGGTCCCCTGTGGGCCGCACCTCTCGTCTGACCAACTGGCCGACGTGGAACAGTTACAGCAGGACTTTGCTGACGTGTTCTCCCCTTTACCCGGCCGCACGAACCTCATAGAGCACCACATAGAGACGACCCCCGGGGTGGTGGTACGGTCACGACCCTATCGGTTACCAGAACACAAGAAAAAAGTAGTTCGGGATGAATTAGAGGCCATGCTAGACATGGGGGTAGTGGAGGAGTCCCACAGTGACTGGTCCAGCCCGATAGTCTTGGTTCCAAAGGCCGACGGCTCGACCAGATTCTGTGTGGATTACCGTAAGGTGAACGCGGTGTCAAAGTTTGATGCGTATCCCATGCCGCGGGTTGACGAGCTGCTCGACCGGTTAGGCACTGCTCGATTTTATTCGACATTGGATCTAACGAAAGGGTATTGGCAAATCCCCCTGACACCAATGTCCCGTGAAAAGACGGCGTTTTCCACTCCGTTTGGTTTACACCAATTTGTCACGCTTCCATTCGGGTTGTTCGGGGCCCCCGCTACGTTTCAGCGTCTCATGGACCGCGTCCTACGTCCCCATCAGGCGTATGCCGCGGCGTACTTGGATGACATTATCATCTACAGTCATGATTGGCCGCGGCATATGCAGCATCTAAAGGCGGTCCTGAGGTCGTTGCGCGAGGCGGGACTCACGGCCAACCCGAAGAAATGTGCGATTGGGCGGGTGGAAGTACGGTATCTGGGGTTCCACTTGGGACATGGGCAGGTGCGGCCCCAAATTGAGAAAACCGCAGCTGTTGCGGCCTGCCCGCGTCCCAAGACCAAAAAGGAGGTGAGACAGTTCTTGGGGCTGGCTGGCTATTATAGGCGGTTCATACCCAGATTTTCGGATGTCACCAGCTCCTTGACTGATCTCACTAAAAAGGGAGCCCCAGATCCGGTCCAATGGACGGAGCAGTGCCAACAGGCCTTCACCTGTATAAAGGCTGCATTGTGTGGTGGGCCATTGTTACACTCTCCTGACTTTTCTCTCCCTTTTGTCTTGCAGACAGACGCGTCGGACAGGGGGCTGGGAGCCGTGTTGTCCCAGGTGGTGGAGGGGGAGGAGCGCCCCGTGCTGTACATTAGTCGGAAGCTCTCAATGAGGGAGACGAAGTACAGCACGGTTGAGAGGGAGTGCCTGGCCATCAAGTGGGCGGTCCTCACCCTCCGATACTATCTGTTGGGACGGGCTTTCACCCTCTGTTCGGACCACGCTCCGCTCCAGTGGCTGCACCGCATGAAAGATACCAACGCGCGGATCACCCGGTGGTATTTGGCGTTACAGCCATTTAAGTTTCAGGTGATCCACAGGCCGGGGGCGCAGATGGCTGTGGCCGACTTCCTCTCCAGAAATGGGGGGGGAGTGGGTGGCAGGCCGGATGGCTCCCCGGCCTGAGTCGGGCGGTGGAGGTATGTGGCAGCCGGGGCGTGGTCTAGAGGCTGCTGCAGGCGGAGGAGGAGTCTTGGGAGGGCTAATGGTAAAGGAACACGCCTCCATTAACGAGTACTAACAGGTGTGATCATTTTGCAGTTTCTTTGATGAAGTGAAAGTCCAAAAGAGCAACGTTTATTTGAAATACAATCTTATTTTCAGTAACTTTTGATGAATTTAAAGTATTCTTGCATAATAAAAGTCATATATAAAAGAAACTTTTAAACGGTAAACTTTGTAAATCTACTTCATAATATGCATCTTTTTAAAATTACATTTCTGTTTATTTTTCTTTGATAAACCATGCTGTTTTTGGGTCACTTGAAATTTTTCAGGATTTTTTGATGAAATGAACGTTCAAAAGAGCAACATTTATTTGAAATACAATCTTATTTTCAATGTCATTACTGTAACTTTTGATGAACTTAAAGTGTTCTTGCCGAATTTTATGAAAATCAAATTTCTTTTTATAAAGTTTATATTTCTTTGATAAACCATGCTGTTTCGGGTCACTTGATGTCCCATTCAAAAGCTCTGTCCTGTCCTGAAACCAGAACCCAAATGGATGCCCGGTTTTCCTGGTTATCTGCTTGTAGAACATGCATTTTATCTGATAGTCTTGTGCCTCCACCCCTCCTGCTGCTCTTCCCAAGGCCAGCACCAGCAGAAACCAATTAGCAGACACGTCCATTAATTGCACATCGGAGAGCTGCACATCTCCTTGGCTTCATAAAGCAAGGGACATAGGCGGTGCCATCCTTCACTTTAATCAAGTTTTTACTGACTGGTGCGATGTTCATGATTTGCTCAATCAAGGCGTCATGGGCGATTTGTCCGCTGACCTCTTCCAACCCCTCCTCCCTTTGCTCCTGTTCCTCCAACAAACTGTCCACAGGAAAATGAGAGTATTCATCAGAGTCTCCCGAGAGAAACAGGCCATTGCTGTGACGAAGGAGTCTGTGCCGCAGTAGACACAGCCGGTGCCGGTCCCACTCCTCACGCTGATTAGTTTAGTTTTCACGCCGCAGGGCCACATCCGAGCTCCTTATTGCAGAAGCAGCTCAGCAGGATGACCAGGGAAGGAAAAAAAAACAGCCTCACCAGATATTTGCAGAAAGAAAGAAAACTAGGCAAATGGATGCAAGGAACAGGAGAGTGGGTGGAACGAGTGATTGATTTCGCCCGGTTCTCAAAGACCTGAAAGGTAAATAATTCTTTTTTCCCCACTGATGTCTAACGAACTACGGTGCCTGCAATCAATTCTTCAATTACAAGTCTTGCTAAAATGTAAGACTCAGAGCACATCATAGTCTGAAGTGTTCATTAAAAGCAAAAGGATGAATGGTTATGTATTTACAAAAGCACCTCGAGCCCTTTTGAGTCCATAAAATGCAAGCACAGAAGATGTTTGAGGTAAGCGATGTGTTTTTAATTAATACTTTTAATCAAGGATGCATTATTTTGATTAAAAGTGACATTTGTAAGGTTATAAAAGATTTATATTTCAAATAAACTGTGTGAGTGTGTGTGTATATATATATATATATATATATATATATATATATATATATACGTTAAACAGCATAAAAGTTTTCAATGTTATTATTAACAATAATAATAAAATATATTTCTTGAGCAGCAAATCATCATATATTATAATGATTTCTAAAGGAGCAATGATGCTGAAAATTAAACTTTGCCATTAGAGGAATAGAATACATTTAATAAGAAAATAGTTATTTTAAATTTGTAATAATATTTTTTACTGTATTTTTGATCAAATAACTGCAGCCATGGTGAGCAGAAGAGACGTCTTTCAAAAGCATGAAAAAAATCTTTCCAACCCCAAACTTTCACCCTCTCAATATTTACTGATTTATTATGTCATTTTAAACCCACGTGCTGTCAGTTTGTCCATTAATTAAGCTAAATTTCAAAGAATCTTCATATATCTTTCACTTCCATTCAACAGAAATCTTTAGCTACTACTGTCAAAGCTTTAAAAAAACACTATAAAAGTATTGTACTGTAAGTGTTTTATAAAAGTATTGCTTACAAGTCTTATAAAGCCATATGATGTAGGCAAAGCTTCACCCTGTATTGATAGCTGAAGGTCTGTTGCAGTCATATTCATATTCAACGTTAAATGCATGTGAAGATTCTTCTGCATTCACCTTTCGTGTCCCACAGACAGAAATACCACCGTACAGATTTGGAACAGCATGAGGGGGAGTAAACGATGACAGAATTTTCCTTTTTGGGTGAATAGCGTCATCACCTCAGTGCCAAGAATGTAAGACTCGGATGTTGGATTTAATAAAAGTGGGATTGTCATCGGTAGTCACAATGTCCCATTACATTTCTACTCATAAGTGCAGGAGTTTTCCGGCAGCTGGGATCACATTTTGTGTCACTGCACTGTAGGAGTGTAAACTTTAATGATGGAGGCAATAAACACACACACAAAGTGTGGTTTATTTGTAGTGGCAAGAGTGCAATAATCAGTTCAGTGGAGCACAACAGCCTGAGAGAGAGGTGATTTAACTTTGTTTTGGGTAGAATTCGGGTCCATGTGTTTGCTTGTGTGTGCCAATAGTGTTAAAGGTGTTGAGTGATTCTGCTCTTTTCCAGAATATACACAATCTCTCCAAAAGAGCAGAAATGACCAACTGATATCAGGAAAACTGGATCATTCAAAATGATTGACAGGCAGACAGCATTTCTGATTGGCTAGTTCTCTGATTAGCTAAAAGAATCCAAACAAAGGGCCATGTTTCGGATTGGCTGAATCACAAGCCGTGTTCAGAGTAGCAATACTAATACAAGCCTACTACGTGCATCCTGTGCACAAATAACAGCAGAATGACCGTCAACATTTAGCTAAAAGGTGCATGTAGGCAAAGCGAGGCAAGCTCATGCATTCACTGTAGCACTGTCACAGATCAAGTAGGGAGGACTCAGAGATGCAGGTGAGAAGGGATTTATTTATAATGAGAAATAAAAGAAGACACAAACAAAAACTGCCTCGAGGGGGAAAACCATAACTCAACATAAACCAGACTTACAAAACAGAACCGGACGGGACTCTGCATCGGGAGAAACACGGGAGAAACACAAAGACAGGGAACAACCAGGAAAAAGACGTAGGAATGACAATGACACCGGACAACAAACACAAAATGATTAAATAGACACAGGAGGAAGGATAATGAGCAGAAACGGCTGGGAACAATCAAGGAAAACAAGGGAACGAGACGGGCGGGGTTACCTCATGACTAGGGACCAACCAAATTCACGATTTCACGGCCGTGACATTTTCCGTGAAATCGGCCACTTTCCGTGAAAACACCCAACAAGCGTTGGCCTTCATGAAATCGGTCAGAGTCTTTGATTTCACACAGGTATTGATGCTGCCATGTGAGGAACTGATAAAGAGTATACCAGGAGCAGATGATCGTAGCGTCTTAGCCGAGTTTGCAGTCTACAAAACAGCAGCAAAAGAAGTTCCGCCGGATACGAGTATAACAGCATTCTGGCGTTCGCACAGCAGTCGGTTTCCTCTGCTGAGCCGGCTAGCATTACGCTACCTTTCTGTACCAACGAACAGCGTTGACGCGGAGAGACGTGTCAGCCAGTACACAAACGTCAATGCACCGCAGCGACAGAGTATGTCAGCAACCACGTTGGTCAGCCAAGTTTTGGCCACGAAATACTGTAAACTATTTAATTAATGGCATGGTGTTATTGCGGAGTCTGTGGCTACGTGCGTTGTATTCGTATTTTGTGAACAGTCGAAAAGTGGTATTTTAGAATACAAAACAGCGGGTGTGACAGCAGATGGACCTATTGCAGTGATTGGTGCCTAGTAAAAATTGTACCCGTGAATTTTCCGTGAAATCGAATGTTTTTTAAAAAACCTTCCGTGAAATTGCGAATTTTTACCCGTGAATTTGGTTGGTCCCTACTCATGACAAGACACAAACACGCATTGCCGCGTGTTCACATGAAATCTGACGAGACTAGTAAACACACCACCTGCGTGTGACATGAACACAAGAATGCACGCAGACAAGAGAGTGCGCGACTCGAAGCCACGCGCTCTCACATAGACACGACGAAGGAGCAGTATCAGAGCTCCGTCAACCGAAACACTAGAACGCCACATCGAAGTGACAGAAACCTGACAAGCAAATTACATAAACCATGGTGTTTTCAATGCAAATGATAAATAAGAATTAAAGAGAGAAAATACATAAATATAAAATGTAAATGGAGCTGAATACGTGACCTTCCATTTACAGTGTTGAATAACTCAAGACCATGACCGCAAAATTTAATGAAAAGTGTAAAATTGCTTTATTTATTTTCAGTAGCACTTTATTTTACAGTCCTGTTCCTAGGTCTGAACCCTGAACCTACCCCTAAACTCACCTTATCCCATGCAGTTGCCTTATATTGACCAGCATGTACTGTCAAATACAGTGCAACCCTATTTTCAATATAATAATTGATGCCACATGCAAAGTTGGAGACTAGGATACTGTTTAAAATATGTGATAAAATAAAGCCCACGGTTTAAGTTTTAAAAAACAGTATGCAGTAAACCTATTCTCAATAATGCATTTTTATTCAGAATATATCCAGAGTGCAAGTCTCAAGTGTTATTCTTCCAGATGAAATTGTTTTGAGGTTGTTTCAGCTTGAGCATATCAGCGCAAAGGTACTAATTTAACTCTATTGCTCAGTCTCAAGATCGTTTGAGCACTTGCATTGATTTTACAGGAGCAGTTCATACACCCACTTCACATGATGCATTTCATAAGTCAGAACGCTGACTCCCCATCCCGCTCATTTCCTCTTTATCAATGATGAGTTCTTCTACCAGACAAAGGTTACTAATTCAAGTTTCTCTTGCCAACTCCATCCGAACGATTATAAATGGGTCTGATTATTCACTGTGTCATGTGTGTCGCCTGCATTCATCATGATGCCTGATAAGTGACATCATAAGCAAAACACAACAAGCACTTCATATGAATGTAAATCTGCCCATAATTGCTGGGCTCCTCTGTATTGTGTCGTTTCCATGGCAATTAAGGTTTCAGATTAGGCTATGGATTAGGCTTGGATTATCTGGGGATTACGATGGATGATCGCAGCAGTCAAAACAAGTTAATTACGCTCTTCATCCATTTATTTCAATCAACTTTGATAAACATAGAAAACTCAATATTGCACTCTAGTGGAGGCAGTGAAAATTACAGACACGGAGATTTCTTGCATATACCTGATTGGTCGTACTGAAGGAGCTTAATGTTATTTCTAATATTATGTCATAGTATCAGCTGTGTTTTCATTATGTCCTGTAAGGATCCAGACGGGTTGAGTCAATGTGCCGCAGTATTTATCAGGCTGAACAGAGGCTTCATTTCATGGAAAGATTATTTTAAATGAGCTTGTTCTATTCAGATTCATTTACAGGACACTTAAATGTGATGGAAAATGTCTTTGTACCTTTTTTATGGTTAAAGCTCAGCTGTTAGCCAGACTATGCAGGTATATTACAGCTCGCTTGAGTGAGTCATGAACTCCAGAAATGAACATTTAGAAAAGGAATGTCCAGTTCTTCACTATTTTAGCCTGAAACTTACAGATCTGTCATGTCTGCTCTGAACTTTCTGCTTCTGTGTGTTTGATAGTAAGTTAGGCTGTGTTAGACTGAGTTTTTGCTTTGCTTTCTTAGTTTTTCTTTCATAACAATAATGATTTATGGCACTTACTTAAATGCAGATCGATGTAAGCGGGGCAGCTACAGACTTTGGCACTTACTTAAATTTTCACGATCAACTTTGTCTCGAATGCTTCCCCTTAGCTTTAATGAACTATTTAGGAAAATTTTCTAACCATTTAATCTCTGTTCTGTTATAACTGACATATTAAAGATCACTTTTGAGATTTGCCCTGTGGACCTGTAAAAAGTGTGAACTGGGAATTGTGCAGTCTTTGGCCGAATGTCATTTAATTTTGAATGATAATTGGGAAAAAATACCATTAAACCTAGTGTGGGCTATAACAGCTATTGTATTTATATTAATGTTCCTTTTCATCATACGTATATCTATACACCTGCTTGAAGACTTGGGGGGGGCATTTTATTTATTTTATTTATCATTAAATTATTTATTTTTTATTTATTTATTATATTTATTTTATTTATTTATTTATTTTTTATTTTTTTTTATTTTATTTATTGTTTTATTTTATTTATTTATTTATTTTATTTATTTTTTTTCAGTAAATGAAGCCTGTTTATTGTCAGCAAAAAAAGGCACATTAAAAAAGGGCTTCTGAACAAGGCTTCTTGTTTAGTGAATACATTTTAAATAATTAAACAAAAACAAAAATATATATATAGTATATATATTGTTTTTAGATTTTATAATTTTTCTATTCACTAAACAAGTCAAATACAACATAATTTTTTTCTGCATATAAGACAAGTCTTCATTCAACACATTGCATTATATATACAGTGTGACAGACATTTTTAATAATCTTGTTTTCCTCTTTTGACACTTTTAAGGGATTGACAAGATAAAATGATGCTCACATGATTCAGAGGTGAGTTACTTTAGAGTTTTTATCAATATCTCATTGATGTCAAATGTCCTTGATTTGTTTTAAAGATAAAAACACTATATAAATAAGTGTATCGTTTTCAACCTTTACTGTGACAGGGTTTTAAATAATACAAAGTGTGCATGGTTTCATCCACAGGTGATCAGGCTGCTTTTGTTTTATGTTACGGGGCAATGATAGAGTGGTTAAAAGGCCCCTGAAATAGCTGTGGATCAAACACCCATCACTCAGGTGTGAGTTATTGCACCTGTGCTGAAAATGTGCCAGTCGTGTGCAGGTGCACAACAGCTGCTGTTCTCTGAGCACCTTCTTCCAAGCCATGTCTCCAAAAGAAGGATCTGTGGAGCTTCATTCAGTTAGGCAAGTGTCAGTCCGTTAACACCGTCTGGATGGATTATTTCCTTGCTTCTCACCCTGTAAGGAGTTTATAATGGGAAGTAGTTCTGGCAAAGTGTTTCCTGAGCCCTCCAAAAATGGGTGTTTTTCCCTTATCGACTCTGTTGTGAACTTCAAGAAACAAGAGACTGACAGGGAAAAGTGTAACAAGAAACAACAAGCTCGGCTCTGGAGGAGGAGGAGAAGCGACAGAAGAGTTTCCCGAGAAGGAATATCAGAAGGAGTCAAGGAACTGGTTCATCTGGAGGAGAGGATGAGGAAGCCTAATGCAAAGTTTCGTGCAAAGTTTGATCCACGTGTCACGGCGAGGTACTGATGATGAGTTCAGAATAGCATACGCTAACACAACACAAGCAGCAGAAGCAGAGTGCTGAATGGACACTTTATTCAGCACAGGATGGGAATTTTCTGAATATTTCAATTCAAATGTTTGGGGTTGGTAAGCTTTAAAAAACAAGTCTCTTCTGCTCACCGAACCTGTATTTATTTGATAAAAAATATAGTAAAAACAGCAAAATTGTGCAATATTATTACAATTAATAGTAATATTTTAAAATGTCATTTATTCCTGTGATCAAAACTGAATTTTCATTAGCATAATGACTTTAAATTTTCATCATGACAAAGTAATTTCAGCTTCAATTTGCAAAACATTTGTCTTTGATCAGGATTTTGTTTGGGCTGCAAGGAATTAAGATGCTATACATTATAGAATTATATTATAAAGCGTGATTTACAATGTAAAATAACATGATGTAATGACGTGATGAAGTGACAAACATTATGTCTATTTTAATTCAATTGTACTTGCTATTCTCAGATAAACAGCAGGAAATACACTCAATACGCAGTAAACAGAAAGCTAGTATTCCATTCCTAACATAACCATTCAGAAAGATTCCTGACATACCATAAACTTTATTACTTTAGACTGGATGACAGAATTAAGATATCAAACACGAAATGTCAATTAAAGATCTCTACTATAATTAAATGCTTTATTATATTTATTAGTCCACCAGTGCCACTCTCAACATTTAATACCAATCTAAGAGTAATGATGAAATGTAATTTATTAAATAATGTGATATCATTTAATTTGATGCATCCAATTACACAAGGACAATAATCTCTGATAGCAGATGTTTTTATTTTTGTCAGGCTGTATTTCCTTGCTGAATATCTATCCATCTATCCATCTGTCCGTCTATCTGTCTGTCTGTCTGTCTGTCTGTCTGTCCATCCATCTATCCGTCTGTCTGTCCATCTGTTTCAGTGTTCATCAAGGTTATTAAAGTTAACTAAAGCTAAAAAAAAATGTAAACCATTACTTGAAATAAAATAAACGATAGCTGAAATGAAATTACTTATTTTATGACTTTTATCGCTCACAATTTAGTTTTATCAGCAAAAAAAGTGTTTTAGTTTATTGTACTAAAACTACTAAATCGAAACAAAAAATCTATTTAGACATGTTTTTTTTAACGACATAAATTTAGACTTTAAGTAAAGCGAAATTGGAAAAAATAAAAATAAAAAGTTATTAAAAATATATTAAAAAGGCCCTATTTGATTTTTTTTTATATTTTCAAATTTCTTTTGTGTAATATATTTTCAAATTGTGTGTGTAGTGTTGCTGTTTGAGCGTGGAAAACGTCTGCAAAGTGACAAAGCACTAAGTCACTCCCGTGGGATTTCTCCTCCATATCAGAGCGCACTGTTTCTGAACTCCTGAAACGCCTTGATTCTAGTCTTGAGTTTTCTTCCGGGAACATGAATCTATCACAAAATCCCTCATTTAAATAATTCCTGCCCAAGGCATATACAAAATAAATGAGTGAGGCCTGGTTGAGATGCGTTTGTAGTGTGTTTTGAAACTTGCTGTTATTATAAGGGGCCTGGCAACAGTGGATGCGTTTGACCAATCACAACACACTGGTCCAGCTGACCAATCAGAGCACATTGCGCTTTTCGGAGGGAGGGGCTTCATAGAGACAGGAACTAAACAAATCATCCCAGACAGACTGGGAAGAGAGGAGCTGTAACAATGTCAAATATGTGAAAATGATGTTGACATTTTTTAACATTTAAAGCTTAAAAACCTATTATAGCACATCAAAACCAAAGACAAAAATGAAAGTAAACGCACTCACATACACTCAATGCAACACAATATGCTGTGCCTGGCACACAAGATTATGATGTCACTATGAAGTTAAAGAAATTTGCAAACAAGTGTATATATGTATACATACATATATATATATATATATATATATATATATATATATATATATATATATATATATATACAGTAATACCTCGATTTACAAGTTTAATTCGTTCCAAGAGTAACCCAAAATTCTCATACACCAAAACTATTTTCCCCATAAGAATGCACTAAAAATCACTCGATTCGTTCCACACGACCATGAATGCCCATTTTTAAAAAAAATTGGGGGTTTTAAAAATTTACATTTTTTAATTTCAATTTTAATTTTAATTTTTAAATTATAACCATTAAGATCTCATATAAATACTAATTAATAATTGACAATTAAACTCTAAAAATACTTGACAATTTACTGTAATGCACACTTTACCTGCCCCCCTGAAACGTCACCTCTTAAAGTGACAAGACTGTTAACTTAACACTTAATGAACACATCTGATTAACTAGTTCCTTCAACATTTGTAACGAAATTACAACATGAAGAACAGTGAACAATTAATGCAACAACACGAGGTAAAACCGCTGTAAATCACTTATGTAGATCATTGTGACAAATGTTGTTCTCTAAAAGTGTATGGCCCTTTAAGAACGTCATTACCCCCCTGACCGAGAACACGTGAGCCTCATTAGTATGCAATGTGTCGTGTTGGTAACACATGCTCCGTTCAGTGTTGCCAGATTGGGCGGGTTCCCGCAAAAATGCATTGGGCTGGTTGATCCCCTTCCGGTTGACAAGACGATCGCTCCATAATTTTGGGCTGGTATCTTTTTAAATGGGTGGGTTTTATGCTGTAGTTGGGCTGGAAATCTTCAGTCCAATCTGGCAACACTGGCTACGTTAATAATGTTTCATCATATTGACATGTAACAGTCGTTGTGATGACTAACGGAATGAACAACAACTTATAAAATAATGCACTGTGGTGATTGATGCAGCTAAACCGAGCAATGCTGAGAGAATGAACGAGTTAAGGGGTGATAAAGGGGTTGGAACCACGTGACTGTTTTATGAGAGATTGTCTTTAGGATATTTCCAGTAAAAATGCGCGATGATGCTGAAAGTTCGATCTTTTCCATACAAAAATGGGCGTGTTTTTCTTGCACACCAATACAATGCTCGTACATTTGCTCGTATACTGAGTCACTTGTAAACTGAGGTATTACTGTATGTATGTATATATATATATATATATATATATATATATATATATATATATAAAGATAGCATATAGAAGGAATAAAGCAACCTCTGTGTCTGTTGTTTAGTGCTGGAAAGCTTTTCTGACATGAACTCAGGTCCTTCATCTTGCTTGATCATAACCCTTATTTTATTGTATTGTATTTTCTCTACATTGAGCTTTCTCTCTCTCCTCTCCTCTCTCTCTATCTCTCTCTCTCTCTCTCTCTCTCTCTGTCTGTATGTATACAATCCTTACTGCTAATTGGCAAGCATGTAATACTATTTGTGTATATCTGTTTTAGGTATGACATCAAGGCTCTGATCGGCTGTGGGAGCTTCAGCCGGGTGGTTCGTGCTGAGCACCGGCGCTCACATCAACCCTTCGCCATCAAACTTCTGGAGGTCAAAGGTCGTGAGGGTCACGAGGCCTGTCAGGCAGAGCTCGGTGTCCTGCGAAGGGTGAACCACACTAATGTCATCCGCCTGGCCGAGGTCTTCGAAACGCCACACCGCATCTATCTCGTTCTGGAGCTGGCCACAGGAGGAGAGCTATTGGAGCGCATGGTTGCGAGAGGAACCTTCAGAGAACGGGACGCCACCAAGGCCTTGAAGATGGTGGCCAGCGGGCTGTGCTATCTCCACGCTCTCGGCGTCATACACAGGGACCTTAAACCTGAAAACCTACTGTACTACCACCCGGGACAGGACTCACGCTTGATCATAACAGACTTTGGGCTCGCTTGTTGGGAGAACAAGATGCCGACCTCATTTGAAAGAAAGGACGATACAAGTGTTTCAACTCAAGACGCAAACCCATCCTTTGAGAAGACTAAAGATTGGGCTTTGAGGACACTCTGCGGCACGCCGGAGTACCTGGCTCCTGAGATGCTGGCCCGGAGGCCTTGCAGCAGCGCTGTGGATATGTGGGCGCTGGGCGTCATCGCTTACATCGTTCTGAGCGGCTCACTGCCCTTCGACCAGAGCAGCCGACCACGGCTCTTCAGGGCCATTTTCAGGGGCAGCTACAGTTTCCATGGTGATGTGAGTGTTACAATGCCTTTCATCCTCAGTAATTTTAGAATTTCTTTGAAACAGCAAATGCACGCATTCAATGGCCTAAAAAAAACTCTGGTGGGGAAAGAGTTAAAATACAAATGATCAATATAATCAGTAGAGCATTGGTGTTTACAACGGCAAGGTCATGGGTTCGATCCCAGGGAAAGCAAGAACTGATTCAATGTGTTCCTTGAATCCAAAGTCGCTTTGGATAAAAGCGTATGTTAAATGCATAAATGTAAATGTAAATCAAACCAAATGCAGCTAAAGCTTTTCTCAGATCTAACTTCCTAAATTGACGTTTTGAATTACCAATAGCTCATAAATTGAGAGCATTCTCTTGTCATGAATATTTCTTAATGCCCATTAAAACATTTTTTTGTTTTTTTATAATTTTTATTATTATTATTTGAAAAACTATTTTCCTTTAGTAGACTAGTTTATAGTTTACAGTATGTCTTCAAGTGTTCGAATCACTTACATTAGTGAGATAGTATAATTTAAACCATGTGTCTTTGTTTATTTATTTATTTTAATATTCTAAATGTTTTTGTTATTTTTTACTTGAATTTTATTATTGTTAAGTGTTCATTTTGGCCTTTAAATAAATTATTATAAATAAGTAATGCATTAAAAAATGTTTATATGAAGTTATGTATTATGTAAATTTTATATATATATATATATATATATATATATATATATATTATTAGACTTTATATATAAATGTATATTATATATTTTAGATTTATATATATATATATATCTATATATATAAAGTCTCTTAAGTCTTTTTTTTTTTTACCAAATTAATGTTTTTTTTAAGATTTAAGAGATTTGAGAGACTTTTTGAAAAACATAAACAAATGACCATGATCTTCATGATCTTCATAATCAAAGCTGAGCTTGTGGTGGCCTAGCCAGACCACCAGCATTGAGACACCTGGAATGAACCAGAGCGATGAAACATTCAGCCGAGTGTGAAGAAAAGGGCAAATAGAGTTTGTGTGTGTGGGAAGGTGAAATCTGGTCACCTGTGTAAACAGCCACCAGCAACCTGACTGATGTGCCGCCCACCCACAGCACGTTAGCTTGCTTTGTCTCAAGGGTGTGTGTGTGTGTGTGTGTGTGTGTGTGTGTGTGTGTGTGTGTGTGTGTGTGTGTGTGTGTGTGTGTGTGTGTGTGTGTGTGTGTGTGTGTGTGTGTGTGTGTGTGTGTGTGTGTGTGTGTGTGTGTGTGTGTGTGTGTGTGTGTGTGTGTGTGTGTGTGTGTGTGTGTGTGAGAGGTGGTAATCAGAGGGGAAGGAGAGGAGAGAGGAGCTTCACCATAGGGCTTTTATCACCTTTAAACTGCAAACATTCACAGACACACATTTCTTTATCACTTCCAAACCCCAGAGCTGTGAAATTATAGGTGCAATAGTACAATAATAATTGCTGTTCTCTTAAAGAGAATGAACTATTAAGCTCTTTACATCCCTGCTGCTCAGAGACAATAATCAAGCACATACAGGAATTATTACTGTTATTGCTATTTTATTTATTTATTTATTTATAGGATCCTGGGACTACTGAGTCACAATATAACAGGTTGTAGAACAATAAGTGGGTTAATATCCACCATGTCATGACTTTTCACGGATACACGGGCTATAAAGCCACAGTACTGCTCCTGTGGTGTGTCTTAATTGGCTTTGCATTTAAACTCAGAGACATTTGGTGGTTCGCAAGGTTAGTTATTGTTTTCATACCTGTGTGCGCGCGTGTGTGTGTGTGTGCGTGCGTGCGTGTGCGTGCGTGTGTGTGTGCATGGTTGAGGTAAGCCCAACGTTTTGGGGACAAAATGTGTGCACGTGTGCAGCTTTACCACGCATCCATGTGAAGTTTATCTTTAATAAATATTTTATTTCCAAATTTAATTAAAAAAAAATGCATTAAATTAGATTTAGTTTTTTTTTTTTTTTTTTTTTTGCAGGACATAAACTTCATTCTGACATCGTAAAAAAAAGTGATTAAATACCTCAAATTAACCCAAAATCCTTTTTAATGAACACAATTACTCGCAACATTTGTGTTTTGTTTTGCAATTTAAATGCTAATTTTATTCATTTTTGTATTCAAATTTTAAACACAAATAGCTAGCACTTTATTTTGCAGTGACCTTTTTACACATTATATGTAGTTCCTATAGTAACTACCATAAAATATCCATAATTACATGCAACTCAAACCCTAATCGTATCCCTAACCCTATAGCAACTGTAGTTCATTTATATTACTCGGTACTTAAATGTATAATTACACGGTAACAAGTACACCTTAAAACACAGTGTAACCAAAAATATTTATTGCTTTCAAAAATATATACAAACTGCAAGAATACCAATAAAGAATAAAAACTACATTTGTAAGAACTTGGTAAATGCAGGTTTGGTATTGATTTGCTTGCAGTTTCTCATTTATTCATGTTTCCATGGGTTTTTAATATGAATTCTATTTTTAAAGTGCAGCTCCTTTTATTTCCTGTATATTAATGTTAAAGTAAATGAAAACATGTGGCAGTGGTGACACTGTGCATTGAACACACCTGATCATTTAGTGCGAATGTGTTTCATCTCTCTCATTTAATACTACACAGATAATACTCACACACACGTATTAAAGACGTATTAAAGAAGCAGAGTTTAAAAACAACCTGAACCTTTTTCCCATAAAAGCATAATTTCAGACACAGTGATTTCAAATGCTGTGCTATGGTATGTAATTAGAAGCTAGTCGACCATCCTTTATAAGTTAAACGCATGCAGACACGCGGCGCACAGATCCGTGTTTCTGCACAGATATATATTTAACCACATGAATACACAATCACTCTGAAGGACAGGATGATAGATTGAACCTCAGAACGGCAGAGGTAGTTGTTCAGCTCTCACTATGTTTTATTGATGTCAGATTTCTCTCTTTTCCTTGATGAAATTGTGGGATGGATTCTTTACTTCAGTTGACACAGAGCACAGCAAGACTAATGTACTTTAATGTTTTAGTGTAAAACTCACTCACACTTTATTTTTATTTTCTTGAATGTGTTTCTGTGTGTTTGAATGAGATTTGCTCTTTAAAATCCATTCGTCAGTAACAGACTTGTAATTGTCAATTTCATGGCTGATTAATTGTCATTACTGGATCTGTGTGTGTATGTGTGTGTGTGTTCCTGGGAAACCCTACATTTACATCCCTACAATAATAGAAATTCCAGTCATTTTGGGGGGGAGGGGGGTGGGGGGGGGAATAAGGAATTAGTATAAATCATACTAAATTGTCTTTTATTTTGTTTTTTGAAAATGTAAAAATGCATACAGTTTTCTGTGATGGGTAAGTTTAGGGGTAGGGATGTTGTTAGAGGCCAGAATATATAAAGTATAAAAATTATTATCCTTATGGAAGTCCCCAAAAAACATGGAAATCCAATGTGTGTGTGTGTGTGTGTTCCTGGTAAACCCTTCATTTCTATCCCTACAATAATAGAAATTCCAGTCATTGTTGACATTGTAGGAACTTTTTTGGGGGTCCCCATAAAGAATTAGTATAAATTATATGTTGTTTTGTTTTTTGAAAATGTAAAAATGCATACAGTTTTCTGTGATGGGTAAGTTTAGGGGTAGGGATGTTATTAGAGGCCAGAATATATAAAGTATAAAAATTATTATCCTTATGGAAGTCCCCATGGAAAAACATGGAAATCAAAAGTGTGTGTGTGTGTGTGTGTGTGTGTGTGTGTGTGTGTGTGTGTGTGTGTGTGTGTGTGTGTGTGTGTGTGTGTGTGTGTGTGTGTGTGTGTGTGTGTGTGTGTGTGTGTGTGTGTGTGTGTGTGTGTGTGTGTGTGTGTGTGTGTGCATACACTACATTGTCATGTGACCTCATCAGGCTGCATGTTTACTTCAGCATACTAAAAGTATTATTAGAATTTGTAGAATTTTGAATATTCACAGTCATTGGGAAATAATTTCAAGCACTATTCTTTATTCTAATTTGAGGATTTACAGTTACCAAGTGATGTGACAACTTCCTGTGTGTAGCTTATCCAATCAGAATTTGGAATCAGAATCAGTTTATTTCTTATTTAAAAAAAATTTGGATTCACACAGTCCTCCATCCCTAAATCTTGCTCGGTTTTCATGCTTTTCTTTCCTTTATACCATAAAATAAATTCCTCTGAGTGCTTCTCAGAGACCAGCGATGGTTATTAACTCCTTCAAATTAGCGGTGATTCACAGATTCAAGACCAGTGACATTTATTGACTAATGTCTTCACATTCAGACTGCGACGAGGCGAAAATGCCATGTTGTATATCTAATGCAGCTTAAGAGGCAGAAGCGTTGGTAGCACAGGTCACTGGTGGTCAGACGCTGGCGGTCCGGCCCCATTCAGGCAGAATCCATGTCTGTGTACTCAGTGACATTTATAGCTGTAGATGTGCTGTGCCGGTTCTCAGATCGGTAATGAGTTGATGCTGCTCTAAACACAGGCTGAATGCACAAACACTGAGTTTCCATGCAGGAAAAGCGTGGGCTGGAGGGTTTGCTAGACAGGGTCACAAAGTTCAGTTAATGATTCACAGATCAATATAAAGATTCTGATAAAGATATTTCATTACTTTGAGTCTTTTCAAGGCTATTGAATCACACTCAGATCTGTAAAAACACTCTCCAGACAAGTGGTGTTAATCTAAAAGTGCCCTTTTTTATTTGAATGGGTCATTTTAAGGAATATAATTTTCTTAGGTGTTTTGGAGACGAAAGATGCATTCTGAAAACGTACCATTACGTTCACAATTTAAAAGGTTTGTTTATGTCATATATATCCACTATATATACTAAATATACTATATATATATATATATATATATATATATATACGTCACAAACAGCTCGGAGACTCAAAGGCATCCAAACACTGTAGTTTATTTAAGTTATTCCAGAAAAAAACAGACAAGAGGTCAAAGCACAGGACACAGACAAACAATCCAAGCAGATACCAGGGCAGGAATGAGCATGGTAATGTACAGGAATGTAAAACATGGTAATCAGAGAGACAGGCAAACCCAGAAAACAGGGTCAAGAACATGCAGCTGCTGGAGGGTTGGGTGCTTTTCTCAGTGCTGGGGTGGAAAAAAGCGCTGTTCGTTTACTCCCCACACCTACAGACTCGAACCCACAACCTACAATTTACAAATCCAACTCTCTAACCAATTGGCTCCAACCACTCACATTCCCAAGTCAAGTCACCTTTATTTATATAGCGCTTTTTACAATACAGATTGTTTCAAAGCAGCTTTACAGTGGTCACATGAAAACAAAGTTTGTTTTGGCTGAGCAGCAGCTCTAAAAGAGCAGGCGAATCAATAAAATTGAAGAATATTAAACATCCCCCACTAAGTGTCACAGTCATGTCATGTCTTGTCACATTCCTCCTGTGTGAGCCTTCTGTGTTCCCGTAGATCAGTGGACACCAACCTTTTGAAGCTGAAGATCATCAATGTAGTATCGTGCACACCCCCCCTGTCAACAATGTAGTATCGTGCGGACACCCCCCCTCGACAATCTAGTATCGTGGACCCCCCCCCTACCCCCGTCGACCTTGGGAGAAACCAGGCTCAGTCCGGGACCAGTTCTCCTCTGGCCAACAGCCAAACAGTGCGTGATTATTCAGTTTACAACAATTCAAGTCAAATATTAATCCAGTTTGGTCCGGTTGGAGATGGGTTCATGATCGTCACAGGGGAGGGTCTAGTAGAGTCACGGTCTCCGCAAACACTTCAGGGCAGTGCTGGGCTCGTGTCCAGCTGCAGGTCCTTCATCTGATCATAAGAAACCTTGATGAAGGACCTTTATTATACTGACATACTCTATCTCTCTCTTTCAGCCATGGAAATCAGTATCTACATTAGCCAAAAGCTTCATCGATGGCCTCCTGACCCTTGACCCCGAGCAGCGCATGACGGCTGAGGAAGCTCTTAAGCATCCGTGGCTGGTCAGCATGGCAGCCGCTTCCTCAAACAGGAACCTACACCGCTCCATTTCCCGAAACCTCCAGCACCGGGCGTCACGGGCCTCCTCTCGCCGCCCCGGCTCGGGCTCTACTCCTGGGTCACAGATATCGTTGAGGTTAGGGGTCAGCGACAGATCACAGTGTATGAAGATCGCTGTTTAGTAATGGTCAAGGTTTGGCTAGTCGTGACCCAGTGTTTGTTTTGTGAAGGAGGATTAGAAATGCACATGATCCCTTCAAACTCGTTGATAAACGTTCATGTAGAAATGCAGACCTTTTTTAATACACACATCATGCATGCATGCACACAATGCATTTGTGCTGATAGTATTCATTTTTTTCAAGATCTTCAGCATATTTGTGATCTCCTACTCGTGATGAACAGCGAAGGAGTTTAAAGTATCCTCTATAAAAATAAAAGCACAGATCAGCACCTCTGCTCGCTTCTCCCACATTCATTCCTTCATTAATCAGATGAGGATGAGCTGATTATATAAACTCACCATTCTATTTTAAAATATACATTTTTCACCCACCACCGGCTAAAATGCATGGTCTGATCTGCAGATTTTCTGTCCTGCTTTTCTTCATATTACTACTTTTACTTGAGGAAAAAGAGCCCCTGTAGATTGATTGCTTCAAGAAATTACTCAAATTAAAGAAATTAAATTAAAGACTTTTGTTCAGCAAGGATGCATTTCAATTGATCAATAGATTTTTAATTATGAAAGATTTCCAATTAAAATAAATCCTGTTCTTTTGAACTTTCTATTCTGTTTCCATAAAAAATATTAAGCAGCACAACTGTTTGCATTGATAATAAGAAATGTTTCTTGGGCAGCAAGTCGTCATATTAGAGTGATAAATGCAGCCTTGTTGAGCATGAGAGAGACTTCTTTCAGCTTTCAAATGTTACCCGACTCATTGAAAAAGGGCTCAGAAAAGATCGATTTCGAAAATGATATTTTGTTATTTAACGCATTCAGAAATTTTTGTGTGCCCAAGACAAAGAACAAAGCAAGCAATCTTGACAACGATGTGGAATCAAACTGTTCAAACTAAAAATCAATGAAAGAAGGTGGACGATTGTGTTTTTACTCTCTCTTCAAGGACTTTTGCTCTGTTCTAAAGGTTCTGTGTTTTAAGTGGCGTTTCGCGTTTTGAAAGCAGCAGTCGGTGTGAATAATGTGGGTCAAAGTTAAGGCGGAGAACTTTACACAAAAACTCTGACATGAATAGCTGTATTTTTGTCTTCTTAAGAGCTAAAAACAAGATAGATATTTAAACTTGTTCTTTGGCGCATGAGGGAGTGTTTCCTTGCCACATCACTGATTTGATTAAGCCTCTACTTTCTTTTTCTCATAATATTATATTGCCTTGTTTAGAGTTATGAAGTAGTTTTATGGAGAGATATAACGCGCTTGTGGAGAAAAATGAAAAATAGGTAGTGATTGCCCTCTGCTGGACAGTTATCCAATTGCATTGATTTTTCTTCTTTCTAACATTAGATAAGTAGGAAGAGGATCTCTTTATACAAATATATGCATCGTTTTTCAATCATTCTGATATGCAATAAAATGCTATTAGGGCCAAAGTGTTCTTATTGCTGAGAAACAGATACATTTTAATTTGCTCCCCGCATTAGACGTGATCATCATTGCATTGGTTTTCTTCTAGCCATTAAATGTGGTTTTTAATTAATTTTGTGTCTGTTTTCTTTTGCTCTGGTGGGAAATCTTTAAACATCTTTAATCTACAGCTTCATATAAAGCTGTTTTGCGCACTGGGCCGTTCTGCTCTCAGCTCAATATCGGTTTATGACAAAAATAAACAGATGACTTCGCTGAAACAAATCCTGAACCTGAAACCGAATTAGCCATAAAATAAGCATGAGGGCCTTGAATGCTTGTGAATTCCTGCACTTGGTATTTATGAATGTAGGAATTCAGTCTGTTAAGAACTGTCTGTTGTAACTGAACCACGAGGGAAAGATTTTCTTGAGCCCTGAAAGAAGAGATCAAAGGTTTTCGGACATTTTTTATCTAAAACCAGCTTTAGGATTAATTCATTACTAAGTAATTGATCACTGTATTTGATCACTGTATTCGTTTTTTTTTTTCATTTAAAAAAGTAAATTAAAGGATTATTCGTAATTCTTCTGTAATTTAATTACAGATGCTTCTGATATAATTGGATTAAATACTTTATTAAAACAATTGTACATTTAATGTTTATCAAAATGT
This sequence comes from Rhodeus uyekii, assembly GCA_037043235.1. Classification (NCBI taxonomy): domain Eukaryota; kingdom Metazoa; phylum Chordata; class Actinopteri; order Cypriniformes; family Acheilognathidae; genus Rhodeus; species Rhodeus uyekii. The sequence continues at coordinate 808,650 of JAWRVZ010000085.1, forward strand.
AGCATCTAAAGTTCAAACGTGTTTTTAATATAACCTTCTCACTGTAAATACTTTGGTCAGTCCAAAAATGTTAGTTTTTTTACATTATTAAATAATATAATATACAATTACTATGTCATTTTATACCATTTATTTGAAAGAATTAAAAGACCAGTTTCATGTTTATTATTTTATTTCTCAGTCGGATGAGGTTGATGTAAAGCAAGTAAAGCAATGATATTAGATAAAGTAATTAGTGTCTGATTAAACACTTGAAGATGTAATTAGTATCTAAAAAGTAATTAATTACTGGAGTATAAATTACCCAACACTGACTAAAGCTAAAGCTTAAAAAAAGCAATTTCTTTATTTTAAATTTAATAAAACTTTAACTGAAATAAAATAAAATGTCTTGCTCGTTTCCAAGGCTATATATTTTTATTTGCATTCAATTGAACTTTCTTTGCAATGCATAAGGTATGATAAGGAAACTAATGTAAACTAAACTAGGCTATGTTGCCAACTAATGTTTGCTGACTGGTTAATTAGCATAAAGTGTTTGATGTCTGCAGGTCTTAAAGGGACAGTTCTGTCATTATTTACTCACTCTCATGTTGAGAGTCTGAAAGGAACATTTGGGGGTTTTACCATGATTTGGATGAATATCCAACATCAAACTGTCCACATTAGTTTTGATTATGGTATCCCAAATATTGTTGAGGTGCAACGTGATGTAAACAAACAACGCTTCATACAATGTTATTCATGCGGCGTCTTATTGTTGTCTCAGACCTTTCAGACACACGTTCATTACACTGGCATGTTCAACAGTGCTGGTTTGTAACATATGTTATGTTCATCTGCAAATACAATTAGATTCCCTTCTGCTCCAGTGTTTCCACTCTGACGTCTTTAAGAGAAAGCATTGCCACTTCCAACACTTTCCAACTTCATAAAACATGACACTGGTTTGATGTAAGCAACACAGATAATGACAACACAGAAAACTGATAATGGGTGTGTTAGATTTAAAGTGTGTGAATAATCCAGCGTTGATAACAGCCGATCGTATTGGCGGCCCCCAAATAAAATTCTGCTTAGGGCCCCATGACGGCCTAAGTTGATGTAATAAACTAAATCCAAAATCAAAATGAATGAAAACGAAATATAGATATATATTTATATTTCGAAATATCAATAATAATAGTAATAAAGGCCAAAAATACAAAACAGAATGAATAAAATTACAATTAAAATACAAATTTAAAATATTAAAACATTCAAAATATTAAATAAAACTATCTTATGACACTAAAAAACACTGAACATAAATATCTGACCATATGCAGTACCTCATTTGTGTATTTTTCAC